>APFE030408738.1:27725-91695 GCA_000404065.3 Pinus taeda
TCATATATATAGGATAGTAACTCCCTGTGAGGAGCATCATGTCTTATCTTTGTAATCGAGCTCTGCTCTATTGGAGGTTGCCCCCTCAAAGAGGCAAGTGAACATTACTCTCTGAAATAATAAAGTCATCGCTATTCTGTGTTCTGGATATCTTTTCTTTGCATATTCTGTGTTCTCGGTCTCTTTTCTTCGCATATTCTGTATTTGGGTATCATTTGCAGGTTAAGAAGCATAACACTCTGTCTGAAACAATGCTCTTAGGTAACTCGTGTAACCTTACAATTTCCTTAAAAAAAAAGTTAGCAACATGAGTAGCATCACTGGTTTTATAACATGGAGTAAAATGTGCCATGTTTGAAAATCTGACAGTTACTACATAAATTGAATCATTGCCTCTCTAAGTTTTTGGTAAACCCAAAACAAAGTCCATACTTACCATATCCCAAGGTCTATCTGGAATAGGTAATGGAACATACAAACCTATGTTCTGGCTCCTTTCCTTTGCATAATGACAGACTTTTCAATTCTTCACATACTTTTCTACTTTAGATCTCATCCTTGGCCAGAAATAAAACCGGTTTAACTGCTCATAAGTTTTGTCTGCACCAAAATGTCCTCCAAGTCCACCACTATTTTTCTCCTTGATCAAATTTTCTCTCATAGAACAATTTGGTATGGACAACTGATTTCTTTTAAACAACAATCGTTCTCGCAAGAAATAATCTAGCCACTTACTTCTGTCTAACAAAACAAGATCTCTACAAGCTTCAAATGCCTCTTTAAAATCTAAAACTTTCTCATATAATTCCTTAAGAAAATCAAAACCCGACACTTGAATTTGACTTTCTTGAACTAAAATTCTTTTTCTACTTAAGGCATTTGATACTTTGTTTGATTAGCCAATTATATGTTTCAACACAAAATTAAAACTTTGAAGATATTCTACCCACTTTGCATGCTTCTAGTTAAGCTTTGGCTGTTGCATAATGTACTGCCATGCATGGTTGTTTGAATAAAGTATAAACTCCTTAGGCATCAAGTAATGTCTCCACTTCTTCAAAGACTACACCACTGCATAAAACTCCTTGTCATAAGAAGAATATTTCTTCTTTGACTCATTCAGTTTTTCACTAAAATAAGCTACAGGTATGTCCTCCTCACTTAAAACAACTCTAATGGCTTCTCCATTGGCATCACAGTTCACTTGAAAAGGTTTATCAAAATCAGGCAAAATCAAAATAGGTTTTTCAGTAATCTTTCTCTTCAACAGTTGGAAGTTATTTTATGCTTTAGCAGTCCATTTAAATCGTTGTTTGTCCTTCTCTATAGTGTCAATAATAGAAGCATTGATCTTACTATAATTCCTTATGAATTTCCCATAAAAACTAGCAAGACCGTGAAAACTTCTTACCTCAAAGACACTTTTTGGTGAAGGCCACTCCAAGATTGCCTTGATCTTCTCTGAATCCATCTTTAACTCATTAGTAGAAACAACAAAACCGAAATATACTAACTCTTCCTTCACGAATGAACATTTCTTTAAATTTAACAGTAACTTCTCTTGTTGTAACCTCTGTAAGACATAATTCAGGTGTCTAACATGTTCCTCTTTTGATCTACTATAAACTAATATATCATCCAGATATATTGTTACAAATTTACCAATAAATTATTTCAAAACTTCATTCATGAGCCTCATAAATGTACTAGGAGCATTTGATAACCCAAAAGGTATTACCATTCATTCATACAATCCTTCATTTGTTTTAAAAGCAGTTTTCCACTCATCTCCCTCTCTAATTCTGATTTGATGATAACCACTTTTTAAATCTAACTTTGTAAAATATTTTGCCCCACTCAAACAATCCATCAAATCTTCAATTCTAGGTAAAGGAAACCTGTACTTGATTGTTATGTTGTTGATTTCTCTTGAATCAATGCACATTCTCCAGCCTCCATCTTTCTTTAGGCTCAACATTGTTGGCACTGCACAAGGACTCAAACTCTCTCTAATCAATCCCTTATCTAATAGTTCCTGAACCTGTTTCCTGATTTCTTCATTCTCTGTGGGAGTCATCTTGTAAGTTGCTTTAATAGGTAGATTTGCTCCTAGAATCAAATCTATATGATGACTGACTTTTCTAATGGGTGTTAACTCATCAGGCAAATCATCTACAATGATATCACAATAATTGTCCAGCGTCTCTTGAATTTCAATTGGCAAATCAGAAATTTTTGTGGAAGTAATTGGGTTTGCAAATCAATGCAAAATTTACCTCATCCTCTTCAATCTGCTGCAAGTACTCCTTTCCATTCAACAATAGGGTCTTTGGATCAGGTTTCCTTGATGCATCCTCTTCTTCCATAGGCAACAATGTAAGATTGATGCCATCTTTACTATGTCATACTGCCAAGGTCTTCCCAACAATATGTGACATACATCCATAGGCATCACATCACACATAATTTTGTCTTTGTATTTTCTCAACTGCAACTCCACTTCACACTGCTTATTCACTATCAACTGATATCCCTTTGAAGCCACGACACCTTGTAAGGTGTTGGGTGTTTCTTTGTCTTCAATTTCAACTTCTCCACCACTTCTGTGGAGACCAAATTATTTGTACTACCAGTATCAATTATCATCTAACAACATTTCCCTTTAACCTTGCACACAGTCCTGAACAAGGTCTTTCTCTGCGCTGATTCAACAATTTCCTTAGTTGGCTTTAACAAAACTTTGTTAACTACCAAAGATTCCCTTTCTTTGGTACATTTTCTTTTTCTATTACTTTTGCTACTTCCTCTTTAGTCTTAGCAATAATTGCATTTTTCTAACTTATTCCTATATTTTCTAGGCACTCATAGGCTTTGTGTCCCAGCTTGTTACATCTGTAACATCTGACTTCCCTTCCTCTGCCTCTGCCTCCTCTTCCTCTGGAAAAAATCCCTCTGCCACTTGCATCACCTCCTGTGGGTGCATATTGACTTGAGTTGCTACTAGCTCCATCTCTAGGTGCTATAGACCTTCCTTTGCCACCTTGACTTCCCCTTCCTCAGAAAGTAACTCTATTTTTGGCAGATTGCTTCCTCATGAGTTTTTCTTCAGCCTTCAATACCATCTGATAAGCCTCTTCTACTGTTTTAGGAGACAATACACTTATCTCATCTTCGATCTCTATTCTGAGACCATTTACATATCTTGCAACCTTCTCATCTGTATCTTGGATTTGTCCTGCTCTTATGCTCACTTTGTGGAATTCCTTTATGTATTCCTTTACTGCCATAGATCTTTGTTTAAGATTCTGCATCTGTCTAAATAATGTCTGCTGATAATCACTTGGCAAAAACTTACCTTTCAACTTTGCCACCATCTTGTTCCAATTTTTAATTGGATGTTTACCAAGTCTTCGTCTTTCTACCTGCACTCCATCCCACTAAAGTGTTGCATGTCATTTCAATTTTGTGACAACAAACTTCACCTTGTTTCCTTATTTTGTTTCTTCATAATCAAATAATTTCTCCATGTCATTAATCTAATCTATCAATTCCTCAGGGCTTAAACTTCTTGTATAAATTGAAACTTCAAGTCTAGGTTTAGATGTGGATCTCAATATTGACTTAAAGAATCTCATTTCAGGAGTTACATCTGTAGGTTCCTCTTCTCCTGCAGCTCTGACTTCAAGTTCACTGACATCTCTAGCATCTATATCTCTTCCCATTTCCATTTCTTCTAATTTAGCTTGCATTTGTTGCATAGCTTCCAATACTTTAGCATTTGCAAATGGTCTTCCTCTTCTTCGACCACCACCTCTTCCTCCAACTCTGAAAGCCATGTTGGATTTCTTTTTCTGATCCTTGAGATCCTGTTCAGCGTCAGAAAGTTGCTCTGATACCACAAATGGTGGTCTAGTTGCAGGTGTAAGGGATAATCATTCAAATCCAGAAACGATTTCCTCAAGTGCAAGTAGAAAGTTCTTCTTCAATTTCCTTTTCAGTTCCAGTCATCCGCCTCCAAACGTAGATATTCTACTAAAACAGCCAAACCACTAGAATTATCTGAAAGTTAGTAGAAATTCACTTACCCCGGAACCGAAAGGAAAACAACATTGTTGTTCATAAAATTCTCGCATCTGCCTTTCTCCCAACCTTTATCACGTTAATTCTCACCGTCGATCCTCTTTCTTCAATCCGACGATTGGCGCCTTCCCCACTCACAAACTAGTCGGGTGATCCTCCACCGTTGATCAAGCCTACTTGATCCAACAGTTGATGCTTAATATCATGTGGAATTCTTTCCGATGTTTATCAAGCTGAGAGCACGCGAGAAAAGCAATTTCTCTGTGCTACGTGTCGGCTGCTAAATGGAATTGCGTGACTATCCCAAAATACCACTTACCTCCTTGAGCCCAAGCGAAAACAACTTTTGCCTAAGAAGATCGCTTTACTCCTCAGTTTAACTCCGGCACTTGTTTACACGCAACTACCGTAGATCTAACGGTTCTATCGATTGGACAGTTCTAGGCTTCTTTGGGTTTCTTCGCAAATTTATAAGACTTTTCTCCTGTCGCTATGATTTTAGTGCTTCCACCAGGCTTAGCTCTTCTCTAAGTAATTTAGAGCTTAGCTAACTAAAGCTCTGTGGTTAGAAACACATTCTATTTAACTTAATACACAGTGAATGAGGAATTAAACACGATAACACCATATCATAAAAAACTCTAATTTTATAGGCCAAATTGGAATTCAACAATACACAGAGATATTTCGAAGGAATTCAACCTTCGGGAATTAACCTTTCAGGCACAGAATACACAGAGATATAGAGGTATTTCAATTCTTTTACAATATAATTCTCCATAGCCAAATCCAACCAAATCCTCTTACAATAGTTCAAAACTTACATAAATAATTTACATCCAACAATCCAATCCTTAATCAATGGATCGAATCTATCTAATCCTAGATAAATACCTAAACTGCTTGATATTATCCTTGAGAATATCAACTAAGTCTGAACTACTTGGATTAGTTATTAAATCATTCAAATACCTATATTCTAGCTCAAATCCTATCTAGAAAACTTTGTAAATTGATAGCTAAAGGATCCCATTTCTTTGCTTGTAAACTTTTTTTGGATTTTTGGAATAAGATGAAGCCTTTCGTCTTCTAGCCTCATGCTCCTGCATCACTTATCATGACTTAAGTTTTGATGAAATTCATTTATTTATACATTTCTATTATAATGAAAGAAATTAAAGTTTTTTTCATGATTAAGCTAATGAAATGTGGAATGGGATTGTGAAAAAACAAGAATGTAAAGGTTGGTGTGAAGTTGTTGCATTGAAGAGAGATTTTTAACAAGGAGTAACAAGATGAAGCATGAGTTGTTCTTATAATGAGATATTAGTTATGCTTAGCAGATCTTCGACTTCTTCAAGGATTTGAGATTTCTTCTTAATTAGAAAGAATTCCCTAGGAATCAGAGTTCCTTATCTTGTAAAACCTTAATATACATCTTGCATATGGTATAAAAGAGGACGAGTTGCCTCTAACTAGGAGATTTAGGATTGTAATTGGAACTCTGAGACAAACTATATTGCATATCGTACTTTTTCTCTAAGATTGATAAATGAAAGCGCCTTTTGATTAATTTTGAGGTTTATTTGTGTATTCATCGATTTGAGTCTTTAATAGGCAGCCTAACTCTTGGGCAGTTGGGCCCTATTCCCTAGACAAGCTTTGTCTCTTTGCATAGTATAGATTAGTTAGTTTTCGATTAAATGTAGTTCCCTTTCTATGTTGCTACTTGGATTGCTTAGTGTTGTTTCTTAGTTAATCGATAAATATTTCTCAACATTTGAGTTTATTATACAAATAAGTATGTGATGATTCCTTTTTACTTGTTGTTTCCTTAGAACATACATGTTGTTGCTTATATTCATAGTGTTGTTTCTTAGAGAGAGCTTGTTGTTACTTAATGTTTGGTTCAAATTTCACAATAATTAGTTGTTTAATGGGTGCAAGACACTTGTAACAGCCCTGGTGAAAATTCCATGTAAAAATATATAAATACCACATATGATGGGACACTTATTCCAAGTTAAATGGTGGGCAAGCCATCCTAATGGGTGTTCATTTGGGTGTTTATGGCTAAGGATATTAGCAAAGTCAATGGCTAAGGCATTAAAGAGGCAAAAAGGTAATTTGGAACAATTATTTATGAAGATATTGGAAATTAGGAGAAAAGGAACGTGAAAGGTCACATGTTGCTTGTGAGGAGGAAATTGAAGGAAAATAATGGAAAATGAAGAACATAGAGGCCTCCTTAATAAAAAGGCTTATGAGGATCAGTGGGCACGATTTGATCAGTTCAGTTTTGGTGTTCTCTCATTATTGTCTCTCTCTCTCTATCATACTCTTGGAAACTTAGAGTTTTCTTGGAGCACTTTGGCATTGGAGCAAGAAAGACAAAGAAGGCAAGAGGAAGCAAATATCAACCAGGGAAAGGTAGGATCAAGCAACTACAACAAGATTAATTGCAGATATTGACTTGCATGTGTATTTTCCTTGCTAGATTTGGCATGCATGGGATTACATGTGTTTCTTTTATACCATGGCATGGGTTTTGCCAGGTGTGATAGTATTTTCAACCTAGCCTTGCCATTTCCTTATAGCTTTGATGAGATGGGATCTCTCATGCAGTTTATGTGGGATGGCCAGATTGGATTCGAAGCTGAGTGGGGTGGATCTCCAAATTGTCAAACACATGGTGGTAGTGGTCCCTGAACCAGACTAAGGATTCATGAAGCCACTGGCCTAGTAACCCTTGAACCAGACTGTGGGCTGCAGTAAAGCTAGATTGTGTGCCTTGGTGGGCCTAGGAATCCTTGTCGGTGAATGGCAGGATATACGGTAATGCCAAGAGGTGGATTTTCTCTCCGTTGGGCCTAGTGATTTCGAGATGGCATGCATGTTAAATCCTAGAGAGTATGTCTCGGTGCAGGGCCTAGTGATCCCTAGATCGGACCGCGGATGCACGGTAAAGTTTGAGAGACTAGGAGGCACTCAAATTCCTCATGGTGTAGGCAAAGAACTCCGATGACATCCACATTGATTGGCATTTTTTATGTGTTCTATGAGTCCCACATTCATGTTTGGAATATGGCACGGGGGTGATTGCCTAAAGAGAGACTTGGCTTAGCTAATCTATGGTTAGGTGGAGCGTGGTAGCCCCACCTCCAGTCGGTTCATTGCTTTGATTAATGAGAAATCCACTCCAGTGATTTTCATGTGTAAATGTACTAGTGTGTATATGGATTTTGATGGCTGATATGTTTATTATATTTCTATTCCTATTATGTTGGATATATGTTCATTTTATGGAAGCAACTATGTTTGGCCCTCAGCATGTTTTTACTTGTATTTGAATGGATATTATATCTATGACCTAATAAGTGATAAGGTGACAAATGACATGAGGAAACAATGGTTCATGGCGATTCTCAGATAAGTAAGAGATCCCTACACTTAACTCTATGGTTTACACCTGTAGGTTGCATGTCAATGATATGTTTAATGAAATGCCTATCATGGCTAGTAGGGGTATGGTTAAGGCTTTGATCAACTATTTACTTTTGCATCATTGTTTCCCTGTACTTTACTTAATTTTGAGCTTTCATTCCATTTTGGGTAGTGGCCTAGGCTCTGGGCTTGAAAAAGTGGCTCAAATCCCAGAGTTGTTGGCACAAAACTGGCAAGTTTGGACCACAGCCGCTGGCAAGCAGGCCTATGAGAGCGACTGAGACTTAAATTGTCCAGAACAATAGTGGGACCTAGGGATAAGCTATCTGAGTGGCTGACTTGTTTTTTGAGAGTTCTATTGATGATGTTGGATGGCTATGTGTGATGTTTCGTCGATTCCACTTCCTTAAGGTTACCTAGGAGGTCGAATCTGATCATAATAGCCTCTCATCTCATGTTTACCCCAGTTGGCATGGTTACTTGGGTGGATGTGGGAGGAGGGTATTACAACACCAAAAAAAGGTTAACACTTGCTTATGTTGTTTCATGATTCAATTATAGTTTGAATTTATGTAGAGTAATGTTTTGATTTACGCTTGTTCTCAGTTGTTTCTTGATTCAATTCCACATTAGTTTTCATATAACAAGGCTCCTTTCCAATATCATTTTTTTTTACTTATCAATTCTGTCAGTATTGTGACATCGGTCAAACCATCGCACTGCTTTTTGTTAAATTGCTAGGGTCGTTCGTCTTGCGACTGAATTTCCCACAACACAAACATCACAACTACAGCCTATGCGTCACATCATATTTTGTAAAATTAGTGATTTTGTAGGCCTTATTACAGGATTTCCCATAACATACATGTTGCAACTATGACATTGTCATCACAACATATTTTGTAAATTTAGTGGGATGGTTGGTCTTGCGATGGGACATACCAAGACACATACGTCGCAATTACAACATAATCGTCACAACATACTTTGTAGAATTAGTTCATGTGATGAGTGTTCCCATGGTGTAGATGTCACAACTATGACATGCTCATCACCACATACTTTGTAGAATTAGTGGGCTCGTTGGTCTTGCGATGACATTTCCCACGACTAAACATTGCACGACCGTCACAAGTAGGTCGTCTCGTCGTCGAAGTTGAGACATGCCTTGCGATGACCTTTCCCATGCCTAAAGGTTGCAATAATGTCAATTTTATGTTGGTATTTCGACGCTAGTTTCGACAACAAAAATAGTTTGCCTTACGGTCGGAATTGCGACAATATTATCTTTGAAATACCGACGATTAAGGAGATGTCACAAATATGATTGGAAAATGTTTGAGATTTTGCGAAGTCTCTTTTTTGTCATTATAGTTATGACTGAGTGTCGCAAGAAAGATGAAGAGTTGTCAAGAATCGGCTCGATATTTAGTAGTGAGAGGTCGTGCAAGGGAAATGTTGGGCTAATGAGGATTGGGCTAGTGTGGCAGGGCCACAACATGGAGTAGGTCAGGATGAGATGGAGCCCGTGCATTGACCGTCGAAAGAGCCAATCTCTAAGCGAAAATCTTATCGCAACCTTAGGAGGCTTATGGAGGGCCTGCATAGGTGGGAACTAGCTACGACAAATGATGAGAATTTTCCCATCCTGGAGTCTATCTCCCGGAGGTGGTCTTGCGCACTGCCTAGGGATGGGCCAGGCTGATTCAACATCAGGGTGATGTGGTAGGAGTGGGGCTGCCATAACCATTAAGTAAGAGGGAGAGCTTGTGGACCAACAAGAAGTGTTGACAATGCAAGGATGTCAACCCATTGGGGCACATAAGGCTGAAGGTTGGCCCCTAGAAGTTCAACGAAAAAATGCATTTAAAATGGTGCGTGGTGACTCAAGCTGGGACACAGTGGCATACACATGAGCCCGACAGTCTATTTATTGGCACAAGGCAAACCCATAGACAAGTTAGCTCGGAAGGCCTTCTCCAAAACCTCTTATGAAGGCGCAAGGTAAAAAGGGTCGGGGTAACGGAAAGGTTTCCAACAAAACAATTTGTTTATTAGTTACACACACACACACAAAACATATGCGTTAATTATGAAAACCCATTCCATGAACAGGGTGGAAACTAACACGTCATAGGCAAGAAGCACTGGGTGGATGATAAGGACAACCATGTGGGTGCCATGAGGGCACCACATGAGCATCGCGTGGCGAGGTTGATGTTGTGGCATTTTCTGGTTCGTCAAAATTCAAATGGTCACATCTCTTGATTCAAAGGTTGGATTGAGGTAAAAATTTATATTGCCAAAATCGCCTTGACAAGACAGACGCAACAGTGATGTTTGCTCGAGGCTTTAAGTGAGTTTAAAAGATAAAAAAATTTTAGACCCCATTTCCATAACAATAATTTGGATCTTGGGTCAACATAGTAACTAACCTCCTCCCAAACTGTGTTTGAAAGGGATCGGGAGGGGTGGTGTTATAGCAGAAGAAGACCAAGTCTTTTACTTGTGGTGGTTTAAGGTTGAACACTAACTCTAGAACTTGGCTCAAAGCAATTCCTAAAACCATTTTGAATCTAAATAAAAACTTAAGTCTTTTGTGAAGTATAAGTGCTCCTTGATGATGGTTTAAAGATGACCACAAATTGATGATATGGGTAGTAGAAGTTGAAGTCTTCTAACAGTAGTGGCTTAAGGGTAGCCACCAACCAAATAATATTCACAAAACATGAGTCTATCTCTGGCTACAACTTTGACTTTATAATTGGTTGACTTGGATTGTAGGCTCTGGTTCTAGTTATGGTTCAGGCTCGCTTTGTAATTTCAAAAGTAGTAGTTGACCATAAATACCCCCCTTGCCAAATACAAGGTGAGAGGATAAACATATCTCCACTACAAGTCATGTCAATACACAAGAATGAAATCTGCAGTATGACTAATATATCTTCTCGGTTGTTGAAGACCATTTCCAAGAATAGATCCATCGAAGGTGAATCTTTGCTCTTGTAGAAGTCTTGTGTATGGAACACATGTCTAAATGATGAGTATGTTTTCCATAATGTTCACAAGGGTGAAGATCAAAACATTGATCTTTCACGTGGCCAACCCAAACACAATGTTGGCATTTGACAATCTAAAATGGTCATGGAAGTAGATTTGGAGTAAGCAAAGATGGGTTATCCGAAAGCAACCCAACACACTAAAACTATATTGGTTTGGAGTATTCTAAAATGTGGAAGTAAATTTCCTTTCATATCCAAGACCAGTTATGTGCTCGTTGTTCGTGACTTCTTCCTAAGGTCTAATGATGTGCTTGGGAAGTGCAAGCATAACCTTTGCACGTTCAAGTGAATATGCTCCAAAAGTTTGATCATGTGTTGATTGCTAATTAGAATGTTGATTCCTTTGTTGCAATTCATCTCGTTGGAGTAGTGACTCAAGTTGAAGAAAATCAATCTTTTCCTATGCATCTTGTAAACACATTTTAATATGAATGAGAGTGGCCTTGATTTTGACTATGTCATCAACAATAGAGAGTAGTAAAGAGTTCAATAACTCTAATAATTCACAAATTTTAGTCATTTTTAAGCTCAAACAATGACAACTATAGGATCTAGTGACTAATTGTTGCAGTAAAGATGATTGTAGACTAAAATGGTATAAAACATCTATGATGTCTTCAACTATGTGTTAAACACAAAGCTAATAGCTTGTAGGATACCTTTAGCACAAGCTATATTTTTCATATAAGACAATAACTAAGCATTAGCCAAAAGATTTGGACAAAAATGTGGCATTCAAAGTTGAATTTTAAATTCCTTAGCAATGTGAAGTTGGTTAGCAATAACTCTTATTTCAAAATTGTCAATTTAGAACAAAAGTTGATTTTGGAAGTTTGAAGAATAGTATATGCACAATAAGTAGGTTTTTGTATGTCATGTTTCTTCCTTGGCTATTGTGCATCTTATGTGATATGTTCCTTCACTTCCTTCCAAAATGGATTCAATGTCAACTATTAAATAAAACATTCATGGTATGCAACACATTCATAATCGATTCAATAACAAATGAACAATTGGGAATTAAACCCCTTAACCTCTAGAAACAATCCATGAACATCGTTTCATTATAGCAAAATGTAGAATTGGGGACATTGGGCCTTTAGTTAATTATATAAAGCTAAGAATCAACGTCAATATGACTTTGCAAGGTTCACTTGATAGCAAATTAATAACATGTAGTAATAACACAACTACCAAATGTCCCATAGATAAGTGTGACTGGCAGATGCATGAGCCCATTGCTTCCATTAAGGTTGTATGCTATATGAGTTCATGAGCTCTAATTCACATCCTTTTCAGTTGCACAATTTTTTCCCATGTAGGTTTCAACCTCAACCAAATAGTCAAACAATTACAGCCCCCCTACTTATTTGTGTTTCCTCGAGGAGCAATATCCCAAGTTGTTCAACTATGCAAGCACTAGTTTTATATTTTCCAGTGAGGCAACATGCAATTAGTCTGGGTCACATCAGGCACCAACAAGTCTACCATAAATTTGTCGTTCACATCAACTATAGGCAGCAAAAAACAATGAATAAAGCCTACACTTGGCTAAATGCCCATTTCTTTATGGCCATTCCCTTTTAACATATGATGCCAATAGAGTAAGCGTCATGAGTGGCTCCAACTCTTCCTACTACTCTTAAGCTAGAGTTTTTTTAGTGTCAACAATCATTTCTATTAGCACAACAACCATCGCTCAATCAATCACTGTCACTCTTGAACGCATGAATGCCTTCAACTTACGAAGTTGTCATGTTCTTCTTTGGTTCATTCATAGTTCAAACTATTAGTTATATTCCTTTTTTCTTTCATCCATTCTCTCATTCTTCTCTTGATTGATACAAGTCAGAGATGACCATGGTTTTTGCTGCAACTTCGAGACAATGATGATCAAATAGTGTGTTGGAACTTGAAGATAATAATGATCAAATAGTGAATGTTGGAGAAAGTCCAACTCACAAAGGGCAAGGATAAGTTATAAATCTATGCAAAGTTAGACTAGTGGCATAGATGGGCATGTAAAGCGAGGCACCCATATGGATGGAATGTGCCCAAATTGAGGAAAAAAATGGGCAAAATTCTTGGGCGTGGAAAAGGGGATGGTTGAGAAAATTCCAAAAATCAGAGAAGCACATGTTTGACATGCACATAATAGCAGATGTGAAGGGTAGCACCGAGGTGGAGGGATATCAAAGAGAGATAGAGAGAGCATGAACAACTATGACAAAAGAAATTTAGAGTTAGATAAATAACCACAAATAGAGTGCACAAATAATATTAGGTGACATATTTTAGACTGTAAAGAAACGACAAGAAAAAAAACATTGAGGAAAGCTTAGAAGTTCAAAATAACAGAGTCCACAGGTGCTGAGTTGAATGCTTTGATACCATAAATGGTTTTTAGAGGTTGCCCAAATAGAGAAATGTTTTGATACCAAGCAACCAAGAAATTCAGAATGACATACCGACAAATTATTAAGATTTAAATTGTCACAAGAATGCAACCAACAAGGTAATGCTCACATATTGTTCATAGCACAAGAACCACAATGACAAAGTAACACTTGATGCCAGAAGCACAATGAGCATGTCTAAGTAGGAATATGTTGGATTTTCTAAGTTAGATGGAGAAAATGCTTGAGTGCATGTCTAGTAGCTACAAGAGTTGAGAGACTAGGATGCATGATCTATTGGCTATGATACCATGTAAAGCTCATGTAGATGAAAATAGAAGATAGATTTAGGATAAACATGAGATGCATATTAACATAGTATACATATTAATACACATTTCTTGACCCTTGGTTTCATATTCCAAGAGGTTTCTTGGACTTCTCATGATTGTCAGCCTTCGCTTGAGGCTTTTCACCTTCCATTCAAGTGAATGAGCAAGTTTACATAACCCAAGAGGATTCTATTTCCAAAAAACAAGTTCTTACCAACATTTATTAACCATAAAATCTATGCAAATATTGCTTCACATACATAAGAACTTATATAGTGAAGCTTCAATTTAAATTCTTAGGAAAAAGGAAACTTCACATTCTTCATGTTCAAGTAAATAACATAGTGATCAAGAGTTATTCCCACCATAGTTTAAGTCTTTTGCACCAAAATAAATAGGATTCATGTATAAACAATTGCTAAAATGGAAATATGCTTTCATAAAAATTGCAAATTGATATATGAAGTTTACATTTTTACTCCAACTTATTAAAGTGCTAAAAGACACAAATAATGGTGGGAAGTAACTCCTTATAAGTATATTTATTTACATCTTGTTTCTATCAATTTTTTTATGAAAATAGTTGCTTAAATTATCATGGAAATAACTAATGGTAAATATGTTATTTGCATAGTATGAACTATTTTCAAGGATTTTAATTTTTGGTGGTTTTCATATAAAGCTTAACAATGAAAAATGACTGCACATATATTTAAGAATAATGGTCTAAATATTGCAACTGCATCCAAAAATTATTGTAGAAAAATTTGAGGCAGTTATCCACATGGCATTGTATTGTGCAAAGGCTATAACAAGACTTTCAAGTTATGGTCGAATCAAATGTTTGGAAAAAAACTATTTTGAAAAAAATATACTTACCAAGAATTATTGTCCGTCATTATTTATGTGTTCTTTAGTACTTTAATAAGCAAGAGTAAAAATGATGTGCATACTTGCTCGTGGTTACTACCCACCAAAATTTATGCAAGTCCTTGCCCTTAGTAGGCAATTAATTTTTCCACTTCATATATCATTTTGCAATTTTTTTCTGAAAGCATGATTTATAACTTGAATGACAAGGACCAAGCTTCCTTGCAACACTTGTTTCCAAAAGCTCTTGTAAAATCAGAGTAATGCACATTCATGTTGGAGTATACTAAACTAAAACACAACTTTAGATCTTTGCATGGATATGTATATTTATGTTATGATCATATGACAAAATTTTCATCATCAAAAAATTAAACACTACAAAGTTTTACTCTATTTATTTAAGAATAAATGGAAAATAAACATTTGAACAAAGGAAACACTTCATTGAAATTTGAAGTTGGAAACCAACCTAAGAAGGAGCATTTACCACCCAACTATAGGCTCCATTACACATCAACTTTCTATAATTGACCAACCCCTAACCAGGCTATGATATCACAAGGGGTAAACTAATAGTTGTTTGGTAAATGAGCTAGTTGGATGAAACTCTTACTCCCACACATGATAAAGTTAGGGATCTCTGTTTCTAACTAAGTTTGAGCCCTTGTGATCTCGAGAGACCTCTTAGCTTGGTTAGCAAAGAAACTAAGGGAATCCCTTCACTACTCTATAGTTCTTTAATGATTCCCCACTCGTTTCTTTTTTTTTTGTAAGCTGAGGAGGTGCCATTTTCTATTAACAAAAAGAAACCATTACAGAGCTAAGGTGGTCTCAACCCGCCCCGCGGGGAAACCGGGTTTATTGACCACCTATAGTTTTTGACTGATGACCAAAAATAGAAAGTTTTTAACCTGTCTTTCCATGCTTTATACACTTTAGTCTTATAACTATTACTACTGACATACATCTGCAAGTAAATATAATCATAACCCTTATGCATAGCTAAAAAACAAAACAGAGATTTACAATTACTAATTGCATCAAGAACATGTCTTTCTTTACTGTTCCTCAGCGGTCTCTGGCTGCTTCTTCTCCTTTTTGATCACCACACCGCTTGCCTCAAGCTGCTGTTGCAGGTCCTCCAGCCTCTTGTCTTGCATGAGCAGTGTGATTACAATATTCTTCAATTCTTTCTTCAAATTCAGAATTCCCTGCGACAATTCGGCCATTTCCACCGCTATCTGTTCCATGGCTTTGGCCATGAGTCTCTTCATGAACCAATACAGGTGTAGCGACTGTTTGTATAGAGTCATTCTACCTCGGGTGTGCCCTGGGTCTGGCATAAGATTCATCCAATCCTCCATTTCTTCTTCTGACTATGCATGGATAGCTTCTTCTTCCCAATGCTCTATAATTCTTTTTATTTTTGGGTTGGTCCTCTCATTATATTCTTTGTCTGCTGTCCTGTCCCTGGTCTCAATGGTCTGCCTACCCTGTCTTCCTCCATCTCTCATCCCGGTCTCCCCATCCTCCTCGGTGCTTCCACGGTATCAGCGTCCTCGTCTGCTGTGATCTTCTACAATTCCTTGTCCTCTCCGGCCACCTCTTCCTCGGCGGCCTCTCCCTCTTCTGCGTCTGCCCCTTCCACCCTCAACTTCCGTCCTCAGCCTCCCTTCTTCATCCTCCCCGATTCCTTTCGCTTCTCTACTTCCTATCCTTATTGCATTTCGGTCGCTATTCATTATTTCCTGCTTAAACTTCTCTAGGGCCTCCGCCATATCTTCACTCTCACCCTCCGAGACATCATAGACGGGAATATGGCCATACTTCGGCCTTTCTTCCATTTTGCGCTTGCCCTTCTTATCCACGTCGCTTTGGCCCTGGTCTTCATCCGCTCCGCTGCTTCTCATCCATCTTTTCGCTGTCCTGCTACCCTTTGCGTCCATGCTATCTCCGCTTCTGTGTTTCCCCTCACTCTCCTCTCGGCACACAGGGCCTCCTGCTCTCCTCGCAGTATAACCCGGCTTAATGTGGCTCTTTCCTGTATCACTGCAAGCCTTTTCTCGCTCTCTGCTCCGCCACCTTTCCCTCTTGGTCTCTCTCCCCTGCATGCCTTTAAAACTTACCGCTTTGTCCGCTCTGTTGGACCCTATCCCCATGCAATCATACCTCGGGCTTCTTCCTGACAGTCTGTTCACTCCACCGTCGAAATCTTGTACCCGCGCGTCCTGTCGACTTGATCTGAAATCCTCCTCGCCGTTCCACTTACCTGTTGTAATTATGCTTTGGCACTCGTCTGCAGTCACTTGCCTCTCCCACCGTCGGCTCTTAATTGCACTCCCCTCCACGTTGCGCAACCCGATCGGGTGATTCCCCACTCGTTTCTTGGCTCGCTCAACCAACTCATATAAAATTGCAAGCCATCATGCCCAATCATGATCTAGAGCTCTTTTCCAAGTGTTTGATAGGTGGAATTCATTTTTAGAGAGCTCAAACCACACCAACGTCATTCTATTCTACAATTGCCACTTTTGTGGGCATATATGGGCTCCCAAAACATAGTTTCATAACCCCAAATTCTTTTTGTCACCACTCCACTTGGAATTGGCAACATTCTACGCATGAATTTCACTCCTCAGGCACCCATGTGTCTATGTTCTTTGTGGATTTCTCTCTCTATGCATAAATGAATGGATTTCCCCTGTTATGAATGTCTTAGATCCCCTTTCCCTTCATAGGCCTTTGCCCCCTTCCAAATTTTCCCATTATCAATTTAGCCAATTGTTGTAGAGTCCCATATTTACCTCAGTCTCCCAGGGAATCTACAGGTCAACTTCAAAATCCAAGGAATGTACTTAGCCCATTCATTCCATTAAATTTTGAAGCACTACTGCAACTGCCACCCCATCTGCCATATTTATGAGGGTGACTATTCCAACTACTAAGTCACTCACAATGAATTGGTTCCATTCTTGGGTAAGAGGGCAAAGGGTTCATATTTTAAATTGGAATTTCATGGCAAGACTTTGGCAAGACAACTCTTGCAATTCCCTCATAATTTTCCATCTCATGGTATCATAACACATATCAATGCTCCCATGTTGCTAGTCAACAATGCCAAGATATTTATCAATCAACCATTTATATTACATATACATTATTTTTAAATTCACCTAGTTCATTTTTGTCACAATAACGACACATCCATGTCGACATAAGCAACACAATAACATTAACATAACTAATTATAATTAGATACAAGTTAACTCAGGTCTAGATAAGGATGTTACATCTTGGCGGCCTAGTATTTAACATAACTTAATAAATAACCAGGGGTAATGTTTAACTCCCTCAAATCTCAACCAAAACTACGATTCTGGACCTTCTAGAGTTTTCTTGAAAGTTCACATGTGGCTAGCCCCATTTGCATGAATAATGGGGGTTGATGTGGCATCCTCTCATACAATGGTGGTCAACACGATATGTCAACTTGCAAGAGGCATATCTTTTGCACACAAAATTTGATTAGCATGATTCTTGTACCGTTGATATTTGAGCGTAGATCAATGTTAAAAGGCTTGATAATAAAGTTTTGACCCCAAAATGTGCCATTTGATGCCTCAAAATGCGTCTAGAAGGTTTCAAACCTGAATTCTCCAAACTAGCTCCAATCATTAAAATAACCCTAAAAACTAATTCCTCCATTTTTTTTTTTCCAATTTGAGAACAATAAAGCAAATAACAAATAACCTCAATTCTCCAAACTAGCTCCAATCATTAAAATACCCCTAGAAACTAATTCCTCCAATTAAAAAAAAAACAAATAATATAATAATTCAATTCTAATGACAATTAATCTCTTTACACCATCTCACTATTCCAACTGAATAACCAAAATACAAAAAAATCTAAAAACAATCATAACTAAAAATTACAAAAAAAAAATCCATCCCACACCAAAACACCCATTATCTTTTATGAAACAAGTAACATAATAACACAAAATGTTTTTCTTAATTATCTAAAAAAACATTAAAAAATGACCAAAAACATGTTTAACCATGAACAAAACTATAAATAATTCTATGATTACAATTTATACTGCTATGATATACCACAATGATGAACCTTTAAAAAATTATAAATTAACATGGTAAAACCAACAATTAAAAAAAGGCTCCATGAAACTCAGAAAAAACCAAACATTGCACTTATAATTATTAAATAAAATATATAAATATCTGTATGTGAGTGCCTCTGGGCACATTGGTTGCAAGTAACCCTTTGTATATGATAATAATATCGAAAGAAACACGAGGCAAGGCAACCTTACCGTCGAGAAGATCAGATTTTGGCAGAATGAAGAGAAGGGCGACATCTCTGCTAGTTGATTTAGCAGAGATATAAATTTGGCAGAGAGAGAAGACGAAGGGAATACAATTAAAAATAAAAAAACGAAGATCTCGGTATTATTCATTCATTCTTCTCTTTATTCTCTCTTTAATCGGCCGAGCTCGGGTTTCTGCCTTCGTGGGATTAGACTTTGTGCCTCCGTCGGTGCAGTGGAAGAGAGGAAGGGTGAAAATCTTGGAATCCTCTATATTAACTGATGGTGGGTTTGGTTTCTTAGTTCCAGACAAATCTTCTGCTCAAGTATCCTCTGCAGCATTTTGCGTTCGGAAATAAACCCTTGGAAGGGTGGGTTGCCTGGGAAAGGAGGGCGTTGTTACAGGAAGCACAGCGAAAATGAGCGGCGCCGTGAGAACCGGTGGCGCGGTTTCGATTCCGGCCAGTGTTCGAAAAATCATACAAGATATAAAGGAAATAGCAGGGAATCACTCGGATGACGAGATATACGCAATGCTAAAGGACTGCAATATGGATCCCAATGAGACGGCCCAGCGGCTGCTCTACCAAGGTAGGCCCTGTAGGTTTGGACTATGTTTGTTTCCAGTATTTGGGTTTTGGTGGAATTTTTTGCACTAATTCCTCATTATCTCACATTGAAAGCCAAGACAAAACCCAAACCATGTGGAAAATAGGGTTTATTGTGGTGCCCATCTTTTAGGTTTCTGGGTTGTGGCGGAGCCGGCTTCTGTAATAAGAATAGAAAGCAGAAGTGTGTTCGGGATTTTATATTTAAAAAAAAACGATCAGCAAAAGTTGAGGGGTTTTAGGTTTTGCAGCAGAGAAACTGTTGGGACAGCTTGTACCAGGGAGTCACTCATACGATGTCAGTGGTATTTGAGTTTAGCCTGGAATTACGAATTCTTTTCGGATCATGATCTAGATAAGAGTCGTAAAGGTCGGGCAATTGCTTTCCCCTGTTCCATCACTGACCCCAGGAGAGTTCAACTGGTGACAGTATACGGGCAAAGACTTGGCGCACAACTATTAAACTGATGGATTTCTTTCCCAATGTTTCCCCACGTGACTAGTGACTTTACTAAGCCTTACTACTTGAAATCTTTCGACTCTTGGAATTTTGACAGTTCGTTTGTCAATTCTTTAGTGGATTTGAAAGATGCTTGTGCATAAGTTCCAATTTGCGCAAACATTTTACAGGCCTTATAAATCTATACATATGTTTGCGTGGTTGTGTAAAAATTACCGTGAGCATTGAGAAGTTAATCGCATTTTGGTTACTTTTTGTAAGAGTTTGAAAGTTATGTTATCCGCTAGTTTGATGGGAATTTTGTTGTTTTTCCTGTTATTCAGGTCTATCACTTGAAGAAATAGTTATTCAGTGATGTTGATGGTTTTATTTTTCATTAAAAGTTGAGACTTAATATGTTGTTTATAATGCAGATCCTTTTCACGAAGTCAAGAGGAAGCGAGACAAGCGTAAAGAGGTGAATTCCCTGTCATTAAAAAATTTACAGTTTTTGAAGCATATATATTTCTGAAGAAATTCACTTTGCCCCTTGTGTAAATCAAATGCATTGTCAATGATTTGCCTTTAAATGGTAGCTAATGATATTAAAATCTATGATCATCGATAAGTAGGCATTTGTAATATTTCTTGAAAAATAGAATGTTGTCATAATTACAAGTCAATTAAAATTTCGGGCCTCAGAAGTTTGACTATTGCAGAGATGCATTCAATACTAACCATTATATTGCAAACATATTGGCTAAAAACATATATCCAACAATGTTAGCTTGAATGAAAGCTTTATCATCGAAAAATTATTGTAGTATCATCCTCCGTAAGCGGCTTGCTTACATTAATGATTATTTCATCCATACATTCAAGAGACAAATACAGAAATGCTAAATAATTGATGAGAGATAATGGATACAGTACAAGATAGTGTATTTATTTATGTATGTGTAGGTGAAGGGGCATAATTCTTCCAAAAGACACCATAGATAATGTTTACATAATGGCATATATGATTATGCTTTTGGTGTATTACAAGTTTCTCTCTTTTGGAGATGCTTCAGCCTTAAAGCATACAAGGAAGCAAGACGGGAAAACAGTTGAAGCTTGGAATTGTACTTGTACATTGTAGGTGCATGGATCCAACCAAGATCTACTTTTATTGGAATTATTTGTTGAGAAAGCTTTTGAATGGATCTTGTTGCAACTTGCAATGTAACTGTGTATGTTGTTGTTGATAAGGTTTCGAACAAAACTCAGATTCTTTGAAATGTATGTAAATTGGTGCCTATTTAGATGCCAATAGATTGTCTTATTAAGATGATGACTTTTGTGATTAGGATGATATTAAGGTTTGTCTCAAGGACAATTAGGGTCAAATTAATGACATTCATCTTTACTTTCATGTTCTGTAGTCATATGTCCAACAATTGCTTTAAATGATTTATGAATCTATAATATTTCATTAGGAACAATAAATTGATCTTCAAATTCAATCACAATCATAGATCACACTTTCAAATTTGAACACGAGTATTTTCACACTTTGAATTTTGAACCAGAGTATTTCCTCTTTTTAATCATTTGATTCTCATTTTTAGGACGCGTAATTTGTTTCTCTCTTCTTTCTTCTTGATGATATTCTACTATTTTTCCTTGTAATCTTCTTGTTTCATTCATACTATTGTTGTGATTTGTTAAGTTGACCTTGACTCTCTCAAGGGTAGTGAATGATGGGTTATTACCATAGATAGTATATGGGCCCATCGTATTTGTTCATGTTATTAGTGCGGTGAAGCCAATTTAAAGTCTAGGTATACTCTATTCTAAAATACCTTAAGTGGTTAGACTGGTCAAGGAAAATAAAGATATCTTTGAACTTGGTTTTCCTTGCAGTGTTTTAAAAGCCGGTCGGCTCGGAACCAACTCGGTCGAGTTGGTCCGAGCCGGTAAAAAATTTTGCAACTCGGCCGTCGAACTGGTTGAAATGACTCAGGATGTTTGAGAGTGGTTCCGGCCTCATTGGATTTCATATGGAAAAAGTAGAATTTTAGATTTCATTCAAAATCCAGCAGACTTATCAGTTTTTTTTAGGATTTCAGGATTGGGGGATTGCAATGTTTCCATTGAATTTTGTCATGTATTAGGGTATGGAACTCGTATTTAATCAAGAGCACCAATCCTTCTATGTACCTTGATGTTAGTGACATTGGTTGTCGAACTCCTCCGGGATTCGCTCCCAAATTTGGAGCTTTTGAAAATGTCGCTCCCGCTCCCGTTTTCGTTCTCGCTCCCCACTTTCGCTCCCGGTCCTGTTTTTGCTCTCGCTCCCCACTTTCGCTCCCGCTCTCAAGTAACATTGAGCCAGATGATGTTGGCAACTCTAGCAGTAGCCACTAGTACTAGTCACAGACTTTTGTTGTAGAGGCCATTTATTGCCTCCTTGGTTTATGTGTTTTTGTTTTGATCTCTATATCATCATCGTGTATATATTGGACAGTGCACTGCGTGCCATTTTGATATAATGGATATATTCATGAGCCTACTTTGATCATATGTTGTCTTCTATCTATATTCTAATGCTGTGTGTTTGGAAACATGAATGAAAGTCTTTAAAATTATGTGTTTTTATAAAAAAAATAAATATTTAATGTATTTTTTACAATGATTGAGTCATTGAAATCGAGCCGGCCGAGTCAATACCGAGTCGGAGTCGACCCTTGACCGAGTTGGAGTTTTAAAACATTGTTTCCTTGTAAAGGGTTTCTAGGGTTTCTTGCCCATGAGTTTGTTTCTTTGTGGTTATTTTACTTCTCTCATTTTGCTTAGTTTTTAATATGGTATCAAAGCCAAGATAGAGGTGGATTGACTTATGAGATTGGTCTAAGAGTGGGAGATATGGGGATAAAGGTTATGTCCAATGTTGCAAAGACCAGCATTGGAATAAAATCGACAAGGGTCTGGAAAACCAAAATCAAAAAAATCAAGAAAATATTGGCAGAACTTAGATACCACCAAAATATTGGTAAAAATTGGTAGACTTCGACTAAGCCAAAAAATCACGATTTTGCTATAAAATTGTGATGTTTGCAACACTGTTTATCTCACACATTTTGTGTTCAAAATTGGAGTTGGCAATTATTTGATTTGATTTGAATTCAAAATTTTGAATGAGGTTCGTGCTGTGTGTGTAAACTTTAAAATAAACGATAACATACAGCAAAGTAACATAAATATATAATTATATGATTATATTTTTATGTAACTTTTTTCCCTTTGAAGAAACATCTTTATATTCCATATGAGGAATATACTTTTTTTCAATCCTTGAGGGACTCTTAAATAACAAGGCTTGAAGCCATTACAAGGACATATTCGTTATGAGCTCAACATGTCACATGCGGAATTGAATTTGGGTGGGGAGGATGACAACATTTTTCCCAACCACTCAACCTACATCTAATTTGTAATAATTTTAAAAGTTACGAACTCTTTAAACATCCCTAGCATTGACCTTTGACCCGTCCCAACATCGACTCATGGAACCAAAAGTCACATAACCAACTCAGTTGCTGTGGCCTAGTCATAATTGCCTAGTGCCAAGTGCCAAGTGCCAACAACAAATGGATTTGTGATTGTTGTTGTTGGGTTAGCAATGTGATGGAGTCGCAGTTGCAAGGTTTGAGCAGCATGTAAGTGGACACATGGGGTGGAACAAAGGTGTGGGGATCAAATGGAGAAATTCAATGCAGAATGAGAGTTTCCAACTTCCAACTTTGTAGTTTGGTGAACCTTGTGGTCTTGGATAAAGACACCAAAGTTTTCATTATTAAGAGGATTGTTGCTAAGCTTTTGTTCTGGTGAGGTTCACAATCTATGGAAAGTGATTAAGCTACAGATCCAAAGATATCTCTAGGAGACAATGCATATTTGTAATGGAGGATCGAAGTGTTGTTATTTGTAATGGAGGATCAAAGTGTTGTTCACATATGGAGTAGAATGTTATTTTTGCTTAGAAGATTGGCTTTGAAATGAGAGTATGCCAATAGTTTTAGTGACAGTGGCATGGAGAAGTGTTTCATCACTACTCAGTTGTGGAAGCGTGAAGAGCTTATTCATGTTGTATTGGCAGTCTTTAGGTGGATATCTTCTTAGTGTGTTGGTGTTGGTAGTCAGCTAAGGGAGGCTGTAGATCATTGAGGGGGAGAGGAGGCCCATGTGGGTGAGCGAAGGATGAAGTGTGCAACACATGGAGAACACTTCAAAATATAGGGAGGATTGGGCCATATTACATGTGGTGGATCTTCGTTGAATGTGTAGAAAGAAGAGGATTAGAGTGCTGTTAGAATTTCTTGTGAGCCTTGTCTAACTTGCTAGAACGGGGACAATTGGTGGATTGTGGAAATTCATGTTGTAGTTGGACTAGTGTATAATAAAAGCATTTGATACCAAAGCTTGATATATTTGAAGAGGGAGAGTGCTATAGGCACTTGTAAGTGCAAAGGAGGCAATAGCAACAATTGAGTTACCATGGGAAATGAAATAAAAATAAATAAACAAAATGCATGTAATCAACTATGGAGTAACAATGGTGGTTTACATTTCTAGGTCATGGGTTTATGAACTACGTTGAGAGTGAATGGCGATTGGCACAATGATACATTGTAGAGAGAGGATGAAGAAGTATTGGAAAATGAAACAAGTGGATGTTTCAAGCACCATATGCTTCAGCATACAATTTAAGAGTTTTGCAGTCAATCACATGTAAATGGCTATATGGCTTTAGGATCTGGTTTAGACATGCAAACCCCTGGTTTGTTGGTTCACTTGTGTTAGGTCTAGAGATGGACCTAGGTGATATGATTAAGGGAGACATGTTGTATTCCTGGATACCCATTTAATAAACTTTAGTGGGGTAGGTGTTTATCCAAACACCAAGCCAAGTTTAAAGGGTAGGTAAATGATGGTTTTATTGTAGTTGGTATATGGGTTCATGGTATGGGTGTGGTGAAGCCTATTAAAGGCTTGGTATACTCCATTGTAAAATGCCTCAAGTGACCTGCTTGGCCTGAATGCTGGTTTTCCTTCCTTGTAAATGGATTACAGGGTGAAATTTCTTGTCCATGTCTTTGCTTTTTTAGTCTATATTGATTCTGTCGTTGTGCTTTGTTTTTAATATGATTCATGATTACTTTTGTATTGTGATGTTTTGTTTGAATTATTGTTTGATCCTTGACTACTGATTACATTTCTTCAGTTAGAGACTGGATTTTTTTTATTACTAAATTCTTAGGACTATTCTTTGAGTTTATTCTTCTTGTTTGCTTGTTCTTCCATTTTGCATTTTAATATTGCAGTTTGTATTCAAGATTTTCTTTTGATAAAGAATTTTTGTAGTTCCGTAGCCACTCAATTTGCTTGACCACCAGCCACCAAGAGTGATGGAAAATTTGGAGAAATGTTTTATTCCATCAATTGAAAGCTTCTCCTTAAAGAAATTTGTAAAATGAATAATTACAATATTTTATATAAATAGTAAACCAATTTTCAATTCAAATGATAATATCTTTTCTGAAGGAACGAGGTAGCTGATGTTATATCTCCAATATAATCATTACTACTTTCTTCCTTTAGAGTTAAACTTGTTTCCTTTCGAGATTGAGCCTCTGTGTTCACATATTTCTTCTTTTCAGGTATGACCTTGGTAGTGACCTTAATGAAGGCTTTCAAAACTTTCAAAACAACAGCTTTAACTTGTGATTTGATGGACAGTTTACACGGTGGCAAATACTTTTTCCTCAATAGGTCATGGCGTTTTTGAATCTCATTCACAGCCATTCAAATATTATTTTTGCAATTGATGGCAGCCTTTTTTTGATTTTAACCACAAAGGTGATACCTGGTAGACAGAGGATGAATATAGAGAAATGGCATAAGATCCAGTCCGAAGAGGAGCAGCAGCTGGGAAGATTCAGGCAGCACAAATGTGGCATTGTTTATTTCCACATTTTTTTAACTTTGTAGTTGCTTTTTATCTTTACTGGTTCACTCCAGGATAGCAATTCAGAAGAGGCGTGAAACTTGTGAAGAATGAAGGGTGTAACTACTGCTGCTGCTATTTTCCGCAACCACAAATTTATCGTCAACTTGTCTCCAAGGGCTCTTCACTGGTTTGATGTTCATCTGCTTTTTCTCTGGCATAAATGGGGTTTGCCTGGTAGAGTAATCTCCCTTTGCAGGAACAGTCCTGTGTTTTGTATTCAGCTTAACATTCACCCAGATATTTGCTGGGCAGTGTTTCTCTTATGTATTGTATGGCCATAGGCCAATTATTTTTCCAACCAATGGCTAGACAAAGATGGCCACATGCAGTGGACTGAACAAAGCTCTGATACCACTTGTAAGCAACCTGATTATGTTGTATCATCCATACGTTCCTGAGAATTGAAATACTGAATAATTGACATGATACAAGATGTTGTTCATATTTAGTACAGGATGGTGCATAACCCTTCCAATAGATGCAATGAGTAATATGGTTTACATTACCATATTTATATGCTGTATATATTATTATATGTTTTGTCCATTACACTCTGTTGGAGTAATGAAATTGAGTGAATAAATTTACATTACAACGCACAGTGGACCTGATGCATTGATAAATTATTTATCTGTCTTTCCAAGAATCAACTGGACTTTCCAATTTTTTGTTTCTAAATTTAAATTTTTTTTAACTACCTGTGGCACCAAAGAACATTCTCATCATCTGAAAACAAATAGATGCTGGCTACTGTGATAAACATGGTCTATTGTTCCTTGGTTTAATACTGCAAAATTGACATCTAGCATACGTTGCTGCATATACTGTTTTCAGCAGAATGCAATCAGCAGAGATTCTGGAGATACTAGATCAAGAGCATCTAATCAAGTTCGGGGTGGACGTGGTGGTGGCAGAGGAAACTATCTTCCACGCTATATCTCATATGGTATGAGTTGTTTTTAAATGTGAGGTTTATGGTGTTGAATCTTTGCTAGTAAAATGTGATTCATTTAATTTTAACACTGAAGGAAAGAAATAGAATACTTGTGTTCACAGAAAGCATTGCCAGATGGAATGTATACAATTCTTTGTATTTCAGATGCAGGTGGTGGTAGGGGCTCCAATATGGCAAGGGAGAATGGAGGCTACCAAATTGTAAACAAGGCTAGCTCGAACTCTGCCTTCACTCCCCCCACAACTTCACTGAATGTGCAATCTAAGACAGATTCTACAGGAGCAAGGTGGGTATTCTTAGACTTATACTTTGAAATAGAAATTTGGAAGTTTTGGTAATTTCTAAGAAATCTGTAGCAAAGTTGAATGTGGGATGTCTCTCTGTTCTTCCATTGTTTTCTCATCTTTGAGACAGTTGTTTACCTGGTAGGCATTTGGACGTGTGCTTTTCTCATTTTTCAGTCAGCTCTCTTTTTTCAGCACTGCAATTTTGGGTAGATTGCTTCTTTAAGTCTTAGTTAGTTAGTTAGTTGTATTTTGCACTTTAGACGAACCTATTTACTAAATTTTCTGTCTTGCAGCACTTTGCCAGCATCCTCGAGTGGCACCTCTGTCATAACCAATGGGTTGTCGGCAGATGCACATGCTCCACAAAACCAGGCAGGAAGCTGGAGTCCTGCTACTGGACAAAACTTGATGGCTGATGTCTCGAAGTCAAGTAGTCTGCAACAATCACCAACTCAACCCCCATGCACAACTGCTTCAACTCCTGTAACAGTGCAAGGACAATCAGTAGCTGTTTCTCAGAAGTATATTGCTTCTGTGACTCCGACATCTGTTTCTGGGGTCTATTCGTCATCGTCAGATCCTGTGCTGGTGCCAAAATTAAATTCTCGTGTTTCAGGTGTAGTTGGTACAATCAAACGCGAAGTTGGGACTGTTGGTGCTGAGCGGGTAGTTGTTGAGCAGACCATTGGTTCCGTTGATAACAAACCTGCGTCATCCAGCTTCTCAAATACTATGCAAATAACACAATCTGACATGTCTGATGCAGTTGATTCAGAAGTGAAGGTATCTGAAAATGAGATTTCGGCATCAACAACTGTACATTCATTTTCCCAGGAGCGTGTTATGAGTAAGTCTCAAATGAAAGATGGGGATCACTTATCTGAAATGCAGCCTCAGGTATCCAGTTCAGCCCCAACAGGATATTCTGTGAGCAGATCTTCTGTTATGGCTAATCACTATAACATAAGGCCTCAGCAACTTACTGGATCTCAGAAAGGTTTGTTTGCTTCCAGCAGAAGTGTTAAAGCTGTTAATCCATATTTATCAGTCTCCCTGACAAGAAAAAATTGGAAAGGCAAAAATCTGTGAAACATGGAGTGCAGGAGTTGTTGGCTTATGCTAACAATTTAGTTTTTATTCGAAAAAGATCAAACAATAGTTTTTGAAAGATTCTGAATGGTTAGATGACACACATTCTATTGTCTGTGTTTGATTTAGAAGGTTTTGCTTTCGAAACAATTGTTAATTGTGGCTCTTTCAATGGATTCATGGCATGATTCTAGACAGATGAACTTTTAACAATGTCTTCTTTCTGGGTTACTGTATTTTTTCTGGGTATCTCATCTCAACTAATTAATTTGTTGTTACTGATTTTAAGACAAACCAATATTTGTCTATTGGAAATTGCAAAGAAAAATTAAAAAAGGAGTGTTAATGTGACTTGGAGTGGCTTAAGTCAGGATTTTGGACAGACGATTTGATTTATTTTTGGTTATAAATGTTTGCACTTCTGGGGCATTAGGATGTAAATACTAAATATTCCTCGTCCCAACTAACAAAATCTAGTGATTTTTAACTTTTAACATAAGATTAAATATTGTTTGTCTTTGATACTTGAAGGAAGGAATACTGTGTTTTTGTTTTGGTGCTGTAGCTTAGATTCTGTTTTGTTGATTTGCAGCAGTGGGACCGAACAAGGAATGGAAGCCAAAACCAACACATCAAAATGCTGTACCTAGTCCTGGAATAATTGGCACATCCACTGTTAGCAACAGTACGTCTGAAGTTAGCAGGTCACCTTCTCCAGCTGCAAAATCAACTTTGGAAGACACAACTTCCAAATTGCAGAAAAATCTGGAAGAGTTGAATGTTAGGGACGAGCAGCTTGTAATCATACCGAATCATCTTCAAGTTCCTGAGGCAGAACGTACAGGTCTTAGTTTTGGAAGTTTTGAGGCAAATTTTGATGCAAACTTTGTAACTAATTACAGTCCAAGCTATGGTAATGATGATGACAGTGACAAGAGTTCCACTCCAACATCCGAGGAGTCTCAAATGCCAGAGGAAACAGTTGAAGAACCTTCTTCAAGGTTACCTTGTTTGGATAGCTGAAAATATTTATTTTGTTTATAAGATGTCCTTTTCAAATTTCCTGTTTATGAGATTTTCCTTTTAAATTTCATCTTTGCTGCAAACATTTATTATGTTTCTGCCTGCCATGTCATTCTATTGACTGTGTAGTATGTTTTTGACATTTTTGAGTGGCTAAATATGTTAGTTTATGTGATGTGCAGCATATCAAACACTACTCCAGTTACTTCAAATGAGGATTATCCTCATCATCAACGGACATCTGTGAGCTCGGTAGACAATCTATCTCCCACCAATGATTTGACAGTCTCCACCAATTCGACTATAGTTTCACAGCCAGATCCTTCCAAGCCAGACGTAGTGGTTCAGCCAGGTCCTCAGTATTCTCTTGTTCAGACCACTCCAAACTATTCAGGTATTAGTTTGATGCCACAGATGATCAATAGCCAGTACCCATCTTATGAACATGCAGAGCCCCAGCTACGTGATGTTTCTCGGCTTCCCTTTGTGGTACGTCTCACATGATTATTTGGTTTATGAAAACAATCTGGCCTTGATTTTTGTGCATTGATGATATCTCCTATTAATTTTGATGTAGCAACCGACTTATGATCCTTCCACAAGCTACTACACTCCATTTTTCAGACCCAGTTCAGATGGAGATGCTCGTTTCTCTCAATTTCTTGGATCTACGGCTGCCACCAAATACAATGGAAATGTTACAATATTATCAGGTCAAAGTGTGCCATCATCACAGGAGGTAACTGTTTCAAACCTTTGCTTGCTGGTTTTGCTGTATGATATCCGAGTAATAGAGTTTGCTGTATGATATCCAAGTAATAGAGTATGAAAATTATGCTGAACATGGAATTTTGTTTATTCTTCAGAGTGGGAACTCCTTGGTACTCTCTAATGCAGGTCCCACAGCATTAGGAACCCAGGCGGCTGGAATTGTGCAGACAACAATAGCTATGCCTCAGCAGCCAATGCCCATGTTTCGTCAACCAACTGGTGTACATATCTCACACTATCCTCCCAATTATTTCCCATATCATCAAATATTTTCACCTTTTTTTCTTCCTTCCCCAACAATGCATAATATTGTAGGCAATAGTGGCTTTCCCCAGCTTCCTGCTGGCAGCTCATATCCGGCTGCTGCTGGCAGCTCATATCCCCCAGCTGCTGCTGCTGGCAGTTCATATCCCCCAACCCCTGCAGCTGTAAAATACTCACTATCACAGTATAAGCCTGGTACTGCTAGTGGGAACTCTCCTCATATTGGCGTTCCTGCGGGTTATGGTAGCTATACAGCAGCTCCATCAGGATATAGTGCAAGTCCTGCTGTGACAGCAGGCAATGCATCGGGGTGTGATGATATTGGAGGATCTCAGTATAAAGAAAATAATGTATACATTGCTGGTCAACAGGTATGCATTCGTTGCCCTTGTAAAGATTTTTTTAAGTGTTAATTTTTGTACAAAATTTATATGTATGCACTAGTAATTGAATTATATAATAATTTGCAGGGTGAAGGATCCACAGTATGGTTTCAGGGACCGAGAGATATTTCAGGAATGCAAGCAAATTCATACTATAACTTGCCACCACCTCAGGGGCAGCACATGGCATTCACGCATGCACAGGGTGGGCACGCAACATATGCTGGATTATATCATCCTACGCAGTCTGGGCCAGCTCCAAATGCACATCCATTGCTTCAACAAACACAAACATTAGGGGGAGCTGTTGGAGTTGTTGGTGCTCAAGCAGGGGTTTATCAGCAGCCACAACGTGCTCAACTAAACTGGGCCAATACTTACTGACATGCCTGATCAATTCACTCTGTTGGCTAGACTGGGTATACTGTATTATTTGCAAGCGTGCTCAGACAGCCAGGATGTAGAGTTCATGTTCCGAGCAGGGCTGTAGTCCAGACATGAGTGTACATACTACATATTAAGTTTGAACCACTAGCTTGTGAGAAAATTGGTTAATTGGAAATATCTGCTGTAGTCATTGGGCATGTGTGGGAACCTACAGAGAGCAAGCACTTAATCCAGATTTCTGCCCCACATGGCACCGCTGCTTTCATCTTAGACTTTCTTTTATTTAGTTGACAAGCATATGTGCAGGGTTTTAACTATGGTTAAGTAATGGTTCATGGTCCACCTAGGGAGCATGAATCCAAGGTAAGCATGAATGAGTGGGTTTTGATTATACTCTTAACCCTGTAGAATGAATTTTGACATTAGATCCAGTTTATTGACCTGTTGTAAGTGCTGCAAGGTAATTTACCAGTTACTGAATTCATTGGAGGGACTTCAGCTTTATGGATGTCATATTGGATTGAATAGGACATTTTAAAGTTCTTTTAATCTGTAATTCTTGTTTGGTCTCTGTCAATATAAGATTCTTTTCTGATCACTCTTTGTTATGGAATCCTTAAGAACTAAGTTCTGCACCAACATTAGTTATGTATGTGGAACTATGCGACTATGGAGAGGACAAAACAGCAAAAAACATGCTCGTGCTTGGGACCGCAACCCAACACTCATAAGTTGGTTCTGTCAGGCGCTTCCGATCATTAAATCATTGTAATACTTTTCAGCAATTTGTTTTCAAGGTTGTGCTTATTGCAGCCTTTTCTGCTAGAATTATCGTGGGACTAAACCACAATTGCTGGGCATGTTTGTGATTCACCATATACTATAGTTTGTAGTGGTGTAACTGCTTATTGATCTTGCGCTGTCAGGGTTGTTCTGCCTCTTTGAATGCTTATATTTGTAACCCTGCCTCTGGTATACCTAATTTTATGATGGTTGAAAGCAAATGAAAGGCAAAAGAATCCTTTCGAACTAAAAGGAGAAATTCGTTTAGAATATGCAGGAACTGGTACAGTGTAATAGGTTGCAATTAACAATACATTCCATTTCTTGCTGCTCATAAATTGTATTGGTGGCCTTTATTGACATGCCATTGTTGTAGTGCATTTACATATTTTATGATGCTTACGCTGTGAAGAATTGCTCATTTGCTTTATTTATACATTTTTCATATCATCAAAGTTCAGGTTTATGAATTGCTGCTTAATTTCCTATCAAATCTGTATGTCAGTGTACACCAAGGCATTAAACTTTATTGTCTCTTTAGAGTATGTAATTTTTTTTTTTGCTTACATTTAGAATTTGACATATTTTGTTTAAAAGAAGAGATGCGCTAATCATAAGGTTCATCTAAATGTTTAGAATGTTGATTTCTGAGATAAACCTATATCAAGTATTGCTCATTTGCTTTATGTATAAAGCTTAAAAACTTTCATCGAAGTTTCTCATCGAATCTCAAGATCAAGTAAATCGGTATTTAGTTTCTCATTATATCTGTAAGCCTTGTGTTCTTTCGGTATTTAGTTTCTCATCATATCTGTAAGCCTTGTGTTCTTTAAAGCATTATACTTTTCGGGTTCTTGCTGAACATTTATGGATTAGCCTTTTAGCTTAGATTTTGAATCGAACATATCTGATATTTTGTTTAAAGCAGGGATACCCCTTTCGTGACTTGGAATGTTGTTTCCTCAGCTAGTCTTAGTCTGGAATGATTTATTTGTCATCTTACAATGGGGAAGTCTAAAAGGCGTGTGTTAACTTTCAAGCCCAACCCTTGATGAATTTATTTATGGGGCATTAGTTTAACAACCATGCGATACACTTTGAGCTGAAGGGCAAAGAATTCATAACGTTCAGTTTGAAGATGAGAATAATCTTGAGAATGTTCAAATGCCAACAATGTTCTGACACTAAACTTTGTTTGTCATTTTCCCATGCATTGGAACGTAAAATATTCTGGAATCCCGATAATAAAGTTTGTCCGATAGACCAAGCATCTAAGTTTGCAACATAGTTGTAAAAGAAGTCTCCGCTGTCTGGCAGGAGAGAAATTGAACTAGATGCTTCGGAGGCATCCCAAAATTGAAACCGTCATTTGGTGATCGGTAGTTTGCAGGTAAAAGGCACTGATTATACCTGTATAGCTCTGTATTAGCTTAATCAGTCTCAGACAAGAAAGGGCATTTTATTCTAGACAGGGGTGGAAGGATTTGGCACATGAATTAGTGTTTATTTTCAACAAGCATGTTGGAGCAGCTCCAAACTGTGGTCTAGTGTGATTAAAATGAGATGAATCTTAGAACTCCGCTCAGGTTTTTCCAGGTGGTGTTAGATCAAAATAGGATAGATCCTAGAACTCTACTGGGGTTTCCTAATGTGGCTTGGTCAAACACAGGTGCATCAATCACTAAAGTCCTTTCAGTTTCGGCTCTAAAACTCTGATAAAAAGTTATTTGACAGTCTAAAGAAATTCTGGGATCAGTAAACCTTGCAGGCAATGCACATTCCTTCCATTAAAAAAGAGAATGATAATAATTAAGAAAATTTGAAAATATAACCAGGGAATTCTGAACATATATATTGAGTCCAATGTTGATGAGACCAACACTCTCTGAACTGTACCAGTATTGCAAGGAGCATACACTGTAGGATCCCTCGACTTAAGAAATTGGAAAAGAAATCAAGGTGTGCAAAGCTGAAGAACCTCTTGATTGTTATTTCTGGACTTGAAAAAAGAGATCCTGGACAATGCTCTTTTTTGGAAGACTCGTTGAAGGATCCATCTTTATGGATTCCTCAAGTGACCAAAGTAGTTGAAAGAAGATGAAAGTAACGAATGAAAAAATTAATTTCATTTAGTGGGAAACAGTTTGACATGTTTGACAGCTTGTAACACTTGTCGCGTAGTCTCCTCCCTTGTCGGATGTATTATCTCGAGCAAGGTGGGTTCACGAAGTTGTAACACTTATCGCTTAGCGTCCTCCCTGCTCGGATGTATGATCTCGAGCAAGGTGGATTTCTTGTCGGATGTATGATCTCGAGCAAGGTGGATTTCCAAAGTTGAGGGGATGTTAATTGTTAAAATTGGCAACTAGGGTCAAACTCCATGTGGGTCGTCTTATTTATGTTAGCGGATATTTTTCTTGAACTCATCTTATCGAGAGTTGTAGGATTGATTTAAAAATCATCCGATTCCGATAAGTATTTATGGAATTATGAATTTATTTGTGTTATAAGACAATTTGTTAAGGTCGGCCAACAACCAAATAACCCACTCATATGCTCAACGTTTTAGTATAAAAAGAGATGACTTGAGTCATTTCACACACACTTTACTCTTGATTTCTCTCCACTCACTTTGGGTTTTAATGAAAGAGAAATCTAGGAGAGGAAGCCCTAAATCTAGGAGGGAAGGAGGTTGATCTACGTTGCCCTAATGGAGATCAAACTGCAGTTACGGAAAGGACCTATATGTTGACCTAAAGAAGATGTCGTTAACATTAACGTAGTTAGGGAAGGAGTGTTAACGTATCTATGAAGGAGGCTAAACAAGCTGCCCTAGCCGCAGTCCTAAAAGCCTACCTAGCTACAATCCTAAAAGGATACATAGCCGCAGGCCAATTCAAGTGACCGAATTTATGGATGAGGGCCAAGGTTCTAGGGCCGAGAGGGCAAGCTCTTAGGTTGAGTAAAGGAGGAACATAACGCTGTATGGAGAGGCCTAAACTCAAGCCTAATGTTGCTGCCCTAGAATACCCTAGACGCAATCATTCACTGCCATACACTATTCTAAATGAGTTTTGTTCATACTTGCAGGGAGGTCGAGTTTGGAAAGGACAATTACGGATTGTTTGAGGGCAACAAAAGGTAAGGTAACACTGTTTTGGAATGCTGTTAGTGTGCAACAGAGGTCTGTAGTAGGCCACAGGCCTAGCCACTCCAAAACAGGCCAGCGTGGAAGTGTTAGGCGCTGTCACATGCTCAAAACAACATCATGAGAAGGCAGCCATCTACTTTGACTAGGCCACAATTCATTAAGGTTGTTCAAGGTATGTTTTGAGGCATGATTGTTGGGTCGCTGTAGGTTACAATGGGACAACAACAAATATGGTGCTGCAAACACAAATGGGACAGCAACAAGTACGGTGCTACAAAGACAAATGGGACAACAAGCAATCATAGAAGCAACAATGACATGTGGCAGCCAAAGCACATTGGGACAACAATAACAATGCTTAACAGTGGGATAGTAGCATGGCGCTGCAAGGGACAACAACCAATGCAATCATGGTGGAGCGTGGTAGATGGGACAGCAAGAACATGGTGCTTGCATGGGACTACAAGCAATCATGGTGTAGCAGTATGATGTGTGCAGCGTGGTAATGAGGTCCAGCATAGTGATGATGAGTGCAACACGATGCAACACAGCGAGGTGCAGCATGATGACGAGGTGCAACACTATGATGGGTGATGGAGTCACCTGGGAGAATCAGTTGAAGCAACATGTCTTCAACTGAGTTCAACTACCTCATGTATCATCCTCTTAGAGATGATCTATGCTCTTATTTAAGATAAGTCAAAGTGTTGACTTTTGTTGTAAATATACTATCTTTCTCACTCTACCGAACTATTGAAGAACATATAAGAAGAATTGATCAAGGGTTTCCCCACATTGGGGTTTGTCTCTGGCTAGCGCCACATCTTGTGTCTTCTTGTCTTGGCTTGTCTTTTGCGATTTATGTTTATATTCTATCTGCAATTTACTATTATGATGATGTGATTGCTAATCTGGGAAAAGATATTGAGTTAACTATGCAAATTGAAATAAATTGCTCTAAGCATAGAACATACCTAAAATTAATATGGTATTAGAGCCGAGATGAAGACAAAGTCCAAGCAACAGTGAAAGAGCAATCACTGAAGACAGTTGGGAAATGACAAAAGGTTCAATGGATTCCTCATCCATTTTCAAATTCACCAAGGGTGAAATCAAAGGAAAGGGAGATGCCTTATTTGTAATAAGTTCGACCATTATGTGAAGGAGTGTCCGAATGGCAGGGACACATCACTTGATGATAACAATCATTCCAGATACATCTTGAATGATCGGAGGAATGATAGGTAATGCAGGTCATCAAGGAAATAACCGACTCCTCAAAGAAAGCAAGGAACCCCAGGTATGAAGAATCAAATGTTTCTGATAATATAAAGAAGCATTATCTTGTATTGGCCCTCTCCTTCAGACTCTTTGGGAATTTGACTTATTGATTATAGTACTTCAAGGCACTTCATTGGATAGAAGAGTGCTCTCTCTAATCTGGTAGAGATGGAAACAATCGTGGGATTATACTTGGAGTCGACACCACCTCTCTCGGAAAGGGGGTAGGGAATGTTACCTCTCAATTGAATGAGGGTAACTTGATTCATTTACAATGATATTTTTATGTACCTGATTGCAACCTGGTGTCCATTTCGGTAATGGAAGTCAAAGGTTTTAGGGTGGCATTCATCAATGGAAAGGTACGTGTTTGAAAACGAAATTTTCAAAGATGCTTTTACTCATGGGTTTAGGGTTGGCAATTTGTATCAAGTTGCAGGAAATCCATTGGGGACCATGTCAGTTGACACATATCATCTATAGCACCGGAGGTCTACTTTATGGTGCCCTACCCGATGTGAGTCAGATGGTGACAGGGATGCCTGAATTCAAAAAGAGCATGAAGGTACATGTCTGAGATGTACTGAAAGAAAATCTTACAAGGGGACCATTCCCCTCATGTAGCAGGTCCACAGGTTTGGAACAACTTAAGGGGTTTGAGATTCATGATCGGGAATCTCATGTATGCAGGTGGAAGAAAGCCTTCTATGGCTTGAAGCAAAACACCCAGGGTGTAGTATGAGAGGATTGATCACTATTTGATAACGCTGAGATTCACTAGGAGTGAAGCTGATCCAAACCATTGCTTGAAGGTTGTGGATGATATAGCTCTCATACCGGCACCTTCTGAGGACGGCCTCTTTCAAACAAGTGCACACCCTCTCATTTGCAAAAGTAAGAGGGAGTTGGATTCCGGATTTGGAATGGTGAACTGCAAATCCGCGATTACCTCTATGGATCTTAACTTTCAGAAGTTATGTGGTAAGGATACCAGACCTATTTTGGGAAATGCCTTTGAGTTTCACAAACTCATACTAGCATTGATGTTCTTGGTGAACTCCCATTCGGATATATGGTTTGTAGTTAGCATGATGAGCTCATATATGGTTGAGCTTCATTGGATTGGTGCCAAGATCTTTTGAGATATCTTCGGGGCACAATCTCTCATGGATTGAGATACACTGCCGGAAATATGAAGTTGCATGATTATTTGAACGCTCACTGGGCAAGCAGTGTGAAGGATCGCAAGAGCACTTCTGGGTGTTGGTTCTCTTTGGGTTTTGCTCGATACCTTGGATGAGCAGGTAGCAGAAGTCGGTTTCTTTGTGTACCACTGACACCGAATACATAGCTACGAGTATGATCTCGTGTGAAGCTTCCTGGTTGTGGAAGCTCTTTAGTGAGTTGTTTGTACACATGATGGATACCATTGTGATCTTCTGTGTCAACCAAGGGGGATTCGATTGTTGAGGAATCTCGTATTCTATGATTTCTCTAGCATATAGACATCAAATACTACCTTATCTGCGATATGGTACATCAATGGGCGAGAAGGCTTCATTGCATTGAGACTGATGTACGGGTTGTAGACATTCTGTCGAAACCCTGGGGAAAGGTCAAATTTGTGACTTTACCGAATGACTTGGAGTCGTTGAGAGACCCTCTTATGAGGGTCCTGCATAATGCATGCATTGAGCTTTGGGAGCTTTGGGGGGCTTGGGGTACTACTTGGAGCAACAAGCGACCATAGGGAAACTCACCCTCCCCTAATGGTGCGCTGTGTACAGGGTGAATGGTTCAACCTTCTCCTGTGACACCCCATGGCGACTTATGGACAAAATGAGTGGTTCTCCTGGGGAAGCATCCTACCCATGTAGTCTGGGACTCATGGGAAGTACCTTTCATTTGGCCAATGAGTAGGGAAATGGGGTTAGGGACCATAGTAGTACTATCGATGGATGCATCGTTGTATCTACTGTACTCCCTATGCTAGGATGACCTCCATTGATCTGTGATCAATGAAACTGATCTGAGATCATTATGAGTGGTTTGAGACACTCTCTTTTGATATTCATCTGAGATCAATGACGTTGACTTTGGGTCAGTGAGAGTGATATGAATCACTCTCTTGGAACTTATCTTGAATCAGTAAGAGTGGTATGACACATTTTCGATCAATTCTTCTTCTTCATGGTTCAGCAGAGCAGTGCAGGGCACTCATGGCAGAGATAGTATAGTCTGGCAGATGGATCAATGGATGGAGTTCTCCCTAGTTGAGAGGGAGTGTTAAAATTGGTAACTAGGGCCAAACTCCATGTGGGTCATCTTATTTATGGCAGATGATATTTTTCTTGGATTCCGATAAATTGATTCCGATAAATACTCGTGGAGTTATGAATTTATTTGTGTTATAAGACTATTTGTCATGATCGGCCAGGGACCAAATAACCCCCAAATGTGCTCAACGTTTTGGTATAAAAGGAGATGACTTGAGAGTCATTTCACACACACTTCACTCTTGATTTTTCTCCACTCGCTTTGGGGTTTAGTGGAAGAGAAATCTAGGAGAGGAAGCCCTAAACGTAGGAGGGAAGGACGCTGATCTATGTTGCCCTAATGGAGATCAAATTGCAGTTATGGAAGGGACCTATACGCTAACCTAAAGAAGATGCCCTTACCATTAACATAGTCATTGAAGGAGTGTTAACACAACTATGAAGGAGGCTAAACAAGCTGCCCTAGCTGCAGTCCTAAAAGCCTACCTAGCCACAGCCCTAAAAGCCTACCTAGCCGCAGTCAAGGAGGGTTACATGATGCCCTAGCTGCAGGTGCATGATGCCCTAGCTGTAGGCCACTTCAAGTGACCGAATTGGTGGATGGAGGGCCAAGGTTCTAGGGCTGAGAGGGCAAGCTCCTAGGCTGAGTAAAGGAGAAACATAATGTTGTATGGAGAGGCCTAAACGTAGGCCTAATGCCGTTGTCCTAGAATACCCTAGACACAGTGATTCACTGCCATACGCTATTCTAAATGAGGTCTGTTCATACTTGCAGGGAGGCCGAGTTTTGAAAGGAGAATTACGGATTGTTGGAGGGCAACGAAAGGTAAGGTAACACTGTTTCGGAAGGCTGTTAGTGTGCAGCAGAGGTTTGTGGTAGGCCACAGGCCTAGCCACTCCAAAACCAGGGTAGCGTGGAAGTGTTAGGGGTTGCCACATGCTCAGAACAACAACGTGAGGAGGCAACCATCTACCTTCATTGGGCCGCAGTTCATTAAGGTTGTTCAAGGTATGTTTTGAGGTATGATTGGTGGGTCGTTGTAGGTTACAATGGGATAACAAGAAGTACAATGTTGCGAACACAAATGGGACATTAAGCAATCATAGAATCAACAATGACATGTGGCAGCGAAAGCACATTGGCACTACGATAGCAATGCTTAACAGTGGGACAACAACATGGTGCTGCAAGGGACAACAACATGGTAAGTGGTACAATAGGACATGGTGCTTGTTGGAGCTTGGCACTTGGGACAACAAGCTATGACATGGCACAACAATGCTAAACACTGAGACAACAACAAATGCAATCATGGTGGAGCATGGTAGATGGGACAAGGACATGGTGCTTGCATGAGACTGCAATCAATCATGGTGCATCGGTGTGATGTGTGTAGCATGGTAATGAGGTCCAACATAGTGATGATGAGTGCAACACGATGCAACATGATGACGAGGTGCAACACTATGATGGGTGATGGAGTCACCTAGGAGAATCAATTGAAGCAACTTTTCTTCAACTGAGTTCAACTACCTCATGTGTCATCTTTTTAGAGATGATCTATGCTCTTATTTAAGATAAGTCAAAGTGTCGACTTCTGTTGTAAATGTACTATCTCTCTCTTTGCTGAACTATTGAAGAAAATATAAGAAAAATTGATCAAGGGTTTCCCCACATTGGGGTTTGTCCTTGGCTAGCGCCACATCTTGTGTCCTCTTGTCTTGGCTTGTCTTCTGCGATTTATGTTTATGTTCCATCTGCAATTTACTATTACGCTGATGTGATTGCTAATCTGGAAAAGATATTGAGCTAATTGTGCAAATTGAAATAAATTGCTCTAAATATAGAACATACCTAAAAATTAACCAATTAAAATCCCTCGATTTAAAAACTTGGAAAAGAGATCAAGGTGTGCAAAGCTGAAAAACCTCTTGATTGTTATTTCTGCACTTAGGAAAAAAAACTTTTTCAAGAGACCATGGACAATGCTCTTTTTTGAAAGATTCGTGGGAAGGATCCATCTTTATGGATTACTGAAGTGACCAAAGTAGTTGGAAGAAGATGAAAGTAACGAATGAAAAAATTAATTTCATTCAGTCAGAAACAGTTTGACATGTTTCACAACTTGTAACACTTGTCGCGTAGTCTCCTCCCCTGTCGGATGTATTATCTCGAGCAAGGTGGGTTCACGAAGTTGTAACACTCATCGCTTAGCGTCATCCCTTGTCGGATGTATAATCTGGAGCAAGGTGGATTTCCGAAGTTGAGGGGATGTTAATTGTCCACTGTGATATGTTTATTGTGGATTGTTTAGCTAATGTTTTGATGATTTTGATAATTTTTCTAATAGAGGTTTCAAAATCTCTCAGTTATTGAGCTTATTGAGCTAAGTAATTAATAATTGAGCTAAGTAGTTATTTCATTATTGGTTTATGAAACCATTAGTATATCATAATTTTAAGTTAGTGAAAGGTTTGATAAATCTCATGATAGTTTGAGAATAGAGATTTTTAAATCTTTCTCGATACATTATTGAGTCAGGTAATTAATGAACATATGATTTTATTAATTTTACAACATATCGTTGTTTTTAAATATTCTCTTCCTCTTAAATTTTATTGTAGATAGATACTTCATTACTAGTTTTAAATAATTTTTCTATTTATCTTTTTAAAAGCACTAATTCATAAAAGCTAAATTTGTTTGCTCTTACATTTTGTGGCAGATGTACTCCTAGATGTGTCATTGCTAATTTCAAATCATTTTTTCTTGCTCCACTAATTCATCAAATTTTCAAATGTGCTAAGAAGTAACAACAATGTTTTGACATATTTGGCATATTTGTAAATTGGATGTGATTTTTTAGAGTGTTTATTATACGAATATTATTTTTATTAACTGAATATAACCTAACTTCCTCTCTGTCTTTTTTTTGACCTTTTTGCCAAACCCCATGGTTGAGTTTCACTGTTACTATGCCAACTCATTTCCAGCTACCTGTGAAGGGATTTTTTTTGTCTGAATCAAAGCTCTCAGATACCCAAGTTTTCGTTATACCCACAGTTCCTTTGTTGAGTATTTCCTCTTTCTGTTGCTCTGATATGTACCAATTCAATGTCCTTTTGAATGTGGGTTATGGTTCCTGAGTAGGCCACGCCACTCCCATCTGTATGGTTACCATGTTGCATTTGTGCTTCCTTATTTGGAACTTCTTCTATGTTCTCTTCTTCTATTTCAGAAAGGATAGAGAGACTCTCATCATCCCTTAGGCTTGTGTGCTTGCCTCTTTTTCTTTTTTGGATTCTTTTTTGCCTATGGGCAAGTGTTCTATAAATGTCTTGTTTGAATACACATTTGACATCTAAATGTCGTGTTCTCATAACCTAAGACTTGAATCCACTGAAAGTTTGTGTTTCAAATGAATGTGATCAAGTAGACCTTTACCGAGGTCTATCTTTACATAAATTCTGGCAAAGGTGAATATACCTTTTTGTGTTTTTTCAAGGTCAATTTTTAAAAAATTTCCCAGGATATTTCCAATAAATTCAAGGACTTGATGATGCCAAAAAAGAAGAGGGAGATTTGGTAATCTCACTTAAATCGACATTGTGTCCCCATCATGCTTGTGGCATCAAAATTTGGGAACCATGGGGTAATGAAGAGTCTTTACCTATTCCAAAACCATGGCTCCTCATTTAGGTCTTTTTCCAAATTTTTCAATGTATCAAATTGAACTATGAAAAGCCTTAGGAGCACAAGTATATATCACAATTGGGTGTCTAGGAAAAAAAAACCCACTGGCGTAAATCTTTACATCTCGGTCAAAATCCATCAAACCTGCAGATTATAGCCTTGGATTGAAGATCCAAAAAGAGTGAGTTGACCCCTAAGTTTTTTACTTCCATAGTTGGGGCTTGTTTCGTTTGATCGACAATGTAGGGTCCCAACAGATTTGGGATTTGATTTGTAGGAATGGATGCCTTCCTTTTCACTGTGTCCTTGAATAAGATTGATCCATTAGGGTTTTTGAAAACTAGATCTCTACCCTTGGGATTTCTAGATCCAACAACTTCCTTGAAACCAATAGCTCCACTCATGGGGTTTTTAGATCCATCAACGTCCAACTTAACTAGGATATTAACATTGCAAATTTGTCATTTCTAAGCAAGGTGGTCTAAAATTAACATCACTAACTTTAATTCTTAACAAATAGATTAATAATATTAAAGTGAATTTTCAATTTCTTTGTATGTAACTAATCTAATCTCTATTTCCCTCATTACATGAAATGTTTTTGATGTTTGTTTAAGAAAGAACATGTTAATTAAAACTCATGATACAGTTATATTAAAAAATAAGTTTAAGGTTCAATTGGTTACATTAGACAGACAATTTATTATTCCATTTTTGATATAAATTATCTCTATTAGAATTTATACTATGTTTAACATATTTCAAAATGTTCTATAACATCAAGTTTTAAGAAATTATTAGAATTTGATCTATTTATAAAACTATTGTATTATTAACCGAATTTTTTAGAGAATATACCATCTAAATTACTATCCAAGTTGCTACTAATACAATTATTATTTAGGTGGTAAACTGGTAGTATTTACAATCGATACTATAAGAATGTCCACAATATTTGGTCTCTTTAAACATATATCCATAATTGCAACCATAAGAGCACTAAGAATTTTGAATATATATATATAAACTCCCATATAAACACTCATATTTGACATTGTTAACATTGACAACTATCCAATTTGGAGATGATATAAATGTTGACACGTACATCTATGTAAAAATAGACAATAACATATATATCAACATCTACATCATTGCCTAATTTGTTCAATGCTACAAATACAAATAATGATACTCTGTTTTTGTGAATGTCTATATAAGCATCTATAATTTTGTTTGTGCGGCTAATGCTATTTCATGTTGGTTATGATGCTAATGCTATTTCACTATCATAAATAATGGTATTGAAAAAATGGGAAACAATTTTTTATTTCCCATATTCATGTATCTTAAACGAATCATTAATTAATTTGTGTTTGTTCCAAGAGTATTGAGGTGCATCTACAACCTAATGTAATAGAGATGTTGTCACGTGAGTAATGCCTACATGTTGGCTTCAAAAATATAACACAAAAGAGAGATTTGATATATACATGTAATAAACATTTATATATACAATAACGAAAGAAGAGGTCCATATATGCACATATAGAGAAATATTATAACTAGATCCATATTAAATGATTAAAAAATTACACATCAAAAGATTTGATCCCTCTTCGCGCTTGATAGATCCAGATTGAAGATGGATCGACATTAGCTATCAAGACCAACATTAGCTATCAAGACTCTTACATATCTTAGAAGAAGAGTGAATAGCGGTAAATTATATTTAACTTCTTCCTCTAATATATTTACACTACACAAAATATTTCGTGTTAATGCCTATATTCACAATATGTCATTAGAAATATTTCATGCATCTCTTCATCCTTACTCTTGTGCTCATCCTCATAATTACAAGAGTTTAATCATTTTTGAACTTCACTACGAAACTATATAAAAGAATCGAGATAGAATGCAACACAAAAACTATGTTTGCCCCTGAGTAACTCGCTTTGCAAATTCATGATACGTTAAGTAATGTCAGTGATGAAGGTAATGTGTTTGATCCCTAGGAAGAGACTTGTGCTTTGGTCTTTGGGGTGAGGAAGTGATACCTAGAGATTATAGTGGTGGTGGTTGGAGTCAACCTTGTGCCATGTGAGTATGAGATTGGTCTAATTGTTGATTCCTCTAGTCACCTAAAAAACCAAACAAATTATATTTTATTATTATTTTATAATTCCTAAAATTAAAATAAATAAATAAATAAATTAAATATATTTAAATTTTAGTTGATTCCATTGACTATGTTAACAATGGTGAATGATAGGTCATGACATTGTGCAAAATTCACTATGGTCATAATGGATTATGTTATCTAAGTTGACCATGTTCATTATTGTCCCTATTTTGACTATATCAACCAAGTATAATTTTATTAATTAAAAATTAACTACAATGATTCTAAACTTATTGATGATAATTGTTGTTTCCACTTGAAATAGCGCGAGTCTCAAAAACTTATACACAATTTACTTCTATAAAAACGCTATGCTACTTATTTTTGACCTTTGGCAATAATTGCCAATGATTATATTAAACATGTTTGACCACATTGACATAGTTCATTAATGACCGTAGTGAATAAGTTGTCGAAGTTAATCATGTTAACTATGTTCATTATGTGCTGTGATTAACTTTGCTGACTCTCGGCCTTTCTATGAGGCAGATCCCTAAAATACGAGATTTGGAGGAGGTTATATAACCAATTCTACTCTTCTATATGGAATGCGAATTACAATAACAATTACTGATTTGATCACTCCACAACATGTGGATCACTTTTGGTAGCTGAAGTCAACATGTTCTGCTTAAAGGCCGATCATTTGACATCTACTGTGAATATAATTCAAGGGTGCAATGATATGTGGAATTTGTGGTATCTGAAGAAAACATTTAGTAAACCTCCACCATCTCTACATCTACGAAGATCACTTTATGCCCCCCATCATCGACTTGATAGGGCAGCAGCGACCTTAGGAACATATCTTCTACTGAATACAATCTGATCCGAGTTTAAGTATATGCTTTTGATAAATCTCTAATTTATGGTAAATTTGACATAACAATGAACCTAGCTAAGAATGGTTGATAAGGTTCTTACACTGAGCAGTACGAAGGTGTTTGTGATAACAATATTATTTATGATAGTGTGTACGAAAAACAATGAAAGTAGTGCTGTAGAATTCATAGCCTTGATGGATATATTTGCAGGAGTTTTGGAGACTTTAATGCAATCTAACTAATATGCCTATAGATGTATTATCTTTGGAACATGTTGCTCTACAATTAGCTTATTACACAAAATACATCCTGTTAAGTTGACATCTCCAACAAAAGTTTGGTAGAGGCAGATTTCAAGAATTATTTCTGAAGAAAATCTAAGTTTGTGGCATTCTGGGCAGTGTTGAAGCATGTCTGAAACAATTGATTGCACTCACCCATAACAACAATCTCTGTGGCCTAGGGTCTACACAATGCAATATTTAATTCATGCCTGTGATCCAATTCTGAAAATTACGTGACCAACTATAAAAATGTGATTCTTGAGGTTTGTTGCAGTGGAATATTTGAAAGATCTGAGATTGACATGGACTCTTGAATTACCATGACATTAGCAACCCTCCACAAGACGAGAAGTTCAGGATGGAATCTAAGTATATTACAGAGATCCAGAAAGCAAATGGTATGACAAAATTCAGTACTGAGGGGTTGAAATTTGTTTGTCTCCATTAGTATATGTGCTTGGTGTATATTGTAGAAGTAAGTATACTTAATAAAATTCTCAGCAGTAGTGGTCACTATCCTGACCTTGATGCAATAAAACATTGAACATGGTTTCTCATTAATTGTATTGACAATGAGACAACATGCATGACCTTGATAGCAGTGACTTCACATAAATGAGTGACAGTGACCTGTAGAAGAGAAGCCAACATGATTGCAATGAAGGAATTGTGTGACCCTTGCAGTAACTGTGATCAGACACTGTTATTATTGCTTCGAATGCACATTGATTATGTATAATACTATATCCAGATGGCAGATGCATGAACATTAGTGCAACAGTATGATTGTGACATTCCAGTCTTGATAACAAAATGCTAGGGCTTGATGCACAAGAAGCAACAGGGGTGACAAACAGACCAGATAGCAACAATGGACGTGGTGCACAACATCAAAAGTGGACTTGTTGCAACAACAAAAGTGGAATTAGCAGAGATAGCAGCAGTGGTCATGGTGCAGCAACACATATAGCAACATTGGACGTGGTGCAGCAGTAGAGATAGGAGCAGTGGAAGTTGGAGTAGAAACATGTGATAGCAATAGTGACAACTCTAGTAGTAGAACACAACAATACAAGATGATTGTACTTGGGCCATTATCCTTGAGCCCATCCTTCCGGGAGCATTTGCTTTCAGCTTGCTAGAAAAAAAAACTCTTGGGAGTTTTGCACTTCCTTCTATGCCTACTTGATGTATTGTATGTACATTTATACATAATGAAGCTTTGATTAACGCCAAACCTCTTGTGTATTGATCTTCATGGGATGTGATTTTATGTTTTATGCTGATGCCCTGAATATTGTTTGATTAACTAACCAATTGCAAAAAAGAAAGGGAAATACTGATTCACCCCCTCAGTCTCAATATTTCCAACAAAGGCTTGGTTAAACTCCCAAAAGGTGAAGTCTACTGTCCAGGTGGTTTATCAATTTCCCTCTAGCAGTAATTACCATAGTAACCCATTGATTCCCTTGAGTTCATGCACAAGGATTCACCCAAGGTCCAGAATGGTTATTGCTCAGTCCAAGGGTTGGAACTCACTGTCTAGGTGGTTTATCAATTGTCTTTTCAAAACAAGCACCACATGGATCTGCAGTCCACTATCCAAGTGGTTTATTTGATCTTCATCGAACACCACAATGAATTATATTTCCATATCTAGGTGGTTTATCAACTATACAACAAGCACCTGAGCCTCCCATCAACCACATAGGCTTAGACTACTAGTCTAGTGGCCTCAAACACAAAATCATAGGGAATATCACCCAATATCACTGTATTAGGGGAATTTTGATGTAAAAAATGGGCCACAAAACAAAAAACGTCTAAGCAAAATTAATTTTAAAAGAATCTATAGGATTCAAGATGATGATGTCATCCCCAAGGAGAATATTTTGGAGAGAAAAGAAGAAAACTATTTTTTTAATTGTATTTTTAGCTTATCTCATGATAGGTTTACTCAAATGTCAAGTGTAGAAACTTGTTGGATGTGGAACTGAATTCCACATCCAATGATTACCCATTCTGCATACTTATGAGTAGACCCACATCGAAAAAATATAAAATAAAAGAAAAAAACATGTTCAACATGTTTTTTTTCAAGTATTTTCATTTTTTTTGATGTGAGTCTACTTAGAAGTATGCAAAGTGGGTACTCTTTGGATGTGGAATTAATTCCCGCATCCAATGGGTGTCTACACTTGACATTTGAATAAACCTATAAGGAGGTAAGTCAAAAATATAATATAAAAAGTAGTTTCCTTTATTTTTCTTTAAAAATCATCTCTTATTTTATTATTTTAATTATTATTTTATTATTTTATTTAGGAGGCCCATTTTAGACCTCAAAATTCCCCCAGTTTAGAGTTTTACTTCATGTATAAGGCTCAACAATCTACTCCAGCCCTATTCGGTCTTCTTTATCATGGATCCATCAACTTCACGCATTCCACCGTCATCAACAAGTGATTCTCTCCATGTTCTAAGGAGAGCTAACCAATATAGAACGAAAAAAACAAAGGGAGTTCAAGAACCCCCTCGTAGTGTGTGTTTTTTCTTTTCTTGTTGCGTAATGTTGCATTATCCCCTTCGTCCAGTGTTTATTGTCTCTCCCTCCTCCCATCCCTAGCTTCTCATTGTGCATTTTTCTGAGGCCGTGTCTTGTTCTCAAAACGTGAAGGGGATGGGGATGGGAACGGTCTTGTGCCCACACTGCCCAACCTCATCTCATTACATCCTATTAGGGGGGTTGGTTGGTTGGCCAACAACAATAGTTCATAATTGTAATTCATGATAGTGCATGGCTTCTCAAGGCACACAAGCCATTCTCCCTCAAACAATGGATATGTAGTTGTCCAATCATTCAATTAGACATCAACAAAAAATCAATTTCATGTGTTTAAAATCACATTGTCTTGGTTATTTGTGCATCTCATGCTGGAACTTTACAATTTTATTTATAATTATTGGGGGGAAATAAAGGGATGTTACAGACCCCACCCCCTTAAGGGAGCACCGCCCTTGGTGTTCTATAAACAGAAAACAAAAATACAAATTGAGCTTTACATTTACAACTCTTTACATTAGTCTACACATTAAACAAAAAATGGTAGAGTTCCCTTTGCTTGAGTGGGTCCAAAGTGTTTTCATTGCGCCTTGACCTACTTTATTACTATATTTTGGAGTGCAGTTTGTCTTTGGTCCATGATGCATAGTGGTTCAAGTTGGAATTCTCCCTCAAATTCCATGTGTATCATAGGCTAATCAACCACATTATTAGTGTAACTTACTTTTTAAGTAAATACATCGTGTGTTTTCACTATGGGTGGCAAGTCCAATATATAAGCCCTTGGTCCCACTCTTTCCAAAATTTGAAATGGTCCACAAAATCTGGTTTCTAATTTAGTACAAGACTCCACTTTTAATGATCTCTTCCTTGGTATGATGCAGATATATATTGCTCTCCCACTTGGAATTCTTTGTGTGTTCTCTACTGGTCTATGCCTAATGTTACGTACTTCTTGCTCCATTTCTCTTAACATGTTAGGTCTAAGAACCACTTTGTTCACTGGCTCATCCCAGCTAACGAGACTGTTACATTTTCTGCCATACAATGCCTCAAAATGACTCATCTTTAGTGACTCTTGATACCCATTGTTGTATGAAAATTCAACTAATGGGAGAATTCTTCCCACCTCTTTGGCTAAAGCATGATATACATCCTCAACATGTCCCCTATAATTCTATTTAGCTTTTTGGCTTGGCCATTTGTTTGAGGATGATATGCTGTACTAAAGGCTAGCTAAGTCGCAAATCCAACAAGCGATGCCTTCCAAAAATTGGATGCAAACTTGGAATATCGATTTGAAATGATCTTATTGTGTATGCCATGCAATCTAAATATTTCTTTCATGAAAATATGAGCTATGTCAATGGATTTGTGGGTGGAGTTCACAATTATAAAGTGAGTTGCCTTGCTTAACTTGTCCACTACCACCATAATGGCATCTTGTTTGGGTGTCTTTGGAAAGCCTGTGATGAATTCTATGGATATGAATTCCCACTTCCACTTAGAGATTGGGATTGGATGTAACAATCCCACTAGGTTCCTGCATTATACTTTGATTTGTTGGCATTCCAGGCACCTAGCAATGTATTCAACTATCTCATTCTTTATTCCTGGCCAATAATACAATTTATTTATGGCTATTATCATTTTCTAATAACTAGGATGACTTGAATAAGGACCTTTGTGAAACTCATACATTATGAGTTTCTTCAAGTGAGTCACACGAGACACATACCATCTACCTCTGAACTACAACATACCATTGTCAATGAGCTTGTAAATCTTTCTCATTGTCCCCTTTGTTTCCTATTGTAAGCATTCCTTCACATACCAAAAATGCTCATCATGTTGCAATGCCTCTTTGATCCTTTCTTTGGTGTTAGTTTCACAAGTGCTTATGGCTGCTAAGTGAGTTACTTGTAAACTTCTACTAACTATATCTACGGCCCAATTTTCCTTTTTCCTTAATATGCTTGATCTAAAAATATTTTTTTCTAATTAGAGCCAACCATTTGTCTTGTCTAGCATTTAATTTGGGATGATTAAACAAGTATCTCATCCCTCCATGATATGAAATTAGCAAAAAAATCCTCCCAAGCAAGTAGTGCCTCCACATATTTAGTGCATGCACAATTATTGTTAGCTCGAAATCATGAGTGACATAACTCTTCTCATGCTCATTTAATTTTCTCGATTTGTCGCAAATTACATGTCCTTGCATCACGACTCCACCTAGTTCTTCCTTGTAGGCATCCGTGCAAAATAGGAAATCCTTCTCTCAGTTTGTTATTCTCAAAATAGGTGCATGTGTGAGTAATTTCTTGATTTTCTCAAAACTAGCCATGCACTCTAATTTCCATTGAAATTTGACCCCTTTCTTTCATAAAGATGTGATTGGATGTCCAATCTTTGATTTTTTAAAATAAATCGTAATATCTGACCAATCCCATGAAGGATCTAACCTTTGTAACATATGGCCTTGATCTTTTTGGGATCCACAACTACTCCTTCCTTTGAGATGACGTGTCAAAAATATTGTATTTGTGATTGGAAGAAATCACATTTGTTGAGTTTGACATGTAATTTGTGTTTCCGCAACAACTGCAACACAACCTTTAGGCGATCTTCATTTTATTCTCTAGTTTTGAGTAAACTAGGATGTCATCCACAAAATCCAACATGAACATGTCCAAATATTGGCTGAGGACATTGTTCATTAGGCACATAAATGTGGCTAGAGAATTCTTGAGCCCAAATGGTACCACCACAAACTCATAGTACCTGTATCTCATCTTGAACACCGTCTTGTGAATGTCTTTGTCTTTAATTCTAACTTGATGATAACTAGATCTTAAATATATTTTGGAAAATATTGCGATCCCTCTTAGCAAATCAAATAGATCATAAATTCAGGAAACGAGTATTTATTTTACACGGTAGCTATTTAATTACCTATAGTCAATGCATAGTTGTAACATGCCATCCTTTTTCTTCACAAATAATGTTGGGGCTCCCTGGCGCGACACACTAGGCCTGATATACCCCTTATTGAGAATTTGTTTTAACTACAACTTTAATTTTAATAACTATGGCATGCTAATGGGAAATGGGTCCTTAGAAGCTGGCACTGAACTGAGAATCAACTCAATGGAGAAGTCAATTTCCTTTCTGTGTGGCAATCTCGATACTTCTTCAGGAAATACATCACTATATTTATTCATAATGGGGTGGTATTCTATTATGTGTTCGTTATTCTCTATCACACTGGTCACTTGGATCACATATAGGGCACAACCCTTCCTGCCACATTTCTTCACTAGCAAGGTTGAGATCTGTTTGATCGAGACCGATTTTCTCAACCCTTGCAATATATTTTCCTTGCATTCATTTCTGAGGCACTCCAATGATTTATTATAGGATTCCACCTTGGTTTTATGGGATGCCATCAAGTCCATACCAATTAACACATCATACGACCCAAATGACAATACATTGAGGGCGACTATTTTTGGCATGTCACCTAGCTTCAGGTGGCACAATTCCACTCAATATGTCACCCTCTTCTTAACTCTCGTGGCTAGTGGGACTAGCCATGATTTGGCATGCAATTTAATTTTTCAAATCACATGTATTTGCAATTCTGGGGCTAACATGACTAAAATTTGAACTTGGATTGATTAAAATTGAAACAAGATGGTTGGTAACCTTACCTTCCATTTTAATCACCTAGGCTTGATGACCTGCTTTCCTGCTGTCCAATGCCACATACATTAGTTTTTAGTGAGCCTAGGTACCAATGCTTACTAACTAACCATCAACCCAGGGATCTAGGTGTGTATCCAAGGTTAGAGTTCCAAGACCAACACCACCATCCCTCTTTGGGATCAGGACATCAAACACACATAGGCCGATGAGATGTCCTCCCAAGCATACACCATTAGATGCTTCATCTCTCCTTATCAACCAAATTTGCAATGTCAACCAATCCAAGCATGTTTCTAAAATATTCAAACTTCCTATTCAAAAGAGACTTCGTCAGCACATCAACTACATGTTCATCTATCAGAATATACTGTAGATTTACAACCCCATATTGTACCAAACTCCTAATGTAGTGGTACTTGTTGTTGACATGCTTCATTGTTGCATGGAATATAGGGTCTTTAGACACCTTGATGCTTCTTTGATTATGATAATTTATTATAGTAGGATCTAGAGGCTTTTCGAATGAATTTGATAAGAGTTTTCTTAACCAAACAACTTCCTTTCCTACTTCACATGCAACAACATATTCAACTTTAGCACTAATTAACACAACAAGATCTTGTTTCCTACTCATCCACGAAATCATTGCAGAACCTAAACTGAAACATCCACCAGTAGTGCTTCTTCCATCAATGTCACTACCACCCCAATCTGAATCTGTAAAACCTGTCAACTTAACTTCCTTTCCATCATACTATAGGTAGTGATGTATAGTGCCACAAAGATATCTAAGAATATGATTAGTAGCTATCCAATGGTAACGAAAAGGCTACAACTGAAATTGACTAAGAATATTTACAATAAAACATATATCAGGTATTGTATTTACTAGGTACATTAGAGATCCCACCATCTTACGATAGCTAGTGGGATCGAAGAGACTGGAGTCATAGCTTCTCAACTTCTTGAGATTAGTGATCATGGAAGTATTCATAGGCTTGGAATCTGTCATACAAAATTTATGTAAAATATTGATTATGTATTTACCTTTACCTAGATATATTTCTCTAGGATTCTACTAGACTTCCAAACCCAAGTAATAGTGCATAAGTCCCATATCTTTCATTTCGAATTCATCTGCCAACATCTTCTTGCATTATTGTATTATGCACTCCACACTTGTCATAAATAAATCATCTACATAAAGTAGTATAATTATTGGTTCATTGTTCACTACCTTGATGTAGAGATTTGTATCTACAAAACTTTTGACGAACCCAATTCTTAAGAGATATGTATCCATCTTTGCATACCATACCCTAGGAGCTTGATTTAAGCCATATAGAGCTTTCTTAAGTCTGCAAACATGTGCGGCCTTGCAATTTATTTCAAATCCTTTTGGTTGTTCAATGTATACTTCTTCATCAATGGTCCCATTTAGAAATGTTGTTTTTACGTCCATTTGATGAATATTCCATCCCATTGTAGCAACTAGCGAAACCAACGATCTTATAGTAGTATATCTAGTAGTAGGTGCAAAAGTTTCTTCATAGTTTATACATTACTTTAGAGAGAAGCCCCTTGCAACAAATCTAGATTTGTATTTATCTATACTTCCATCAATAGCATGTTTGATTTTGTAAATCCATTTTGAAGTGACAAATGATTTGTCACTTGGCCTAGGAACGATTTCTCAAATTCCATTCTTCATGATGGATTGATATTCCTCTTGCATGACCTTCTTCCATTCTTATTGATGATCAACTTATTCAAATGTAGTTCTATCAATTTTTTCATGTATGCTGCATATCCTACATATCTTTTTGGTCTTTTTCTTTCTCTAAAAGTTCCTTTTGCAGCGCCATGTACTTCAAGAGTAGCTTTCAACCAATTTGGCCTCTTCCTTGGTTCGGGTATGATCATAGGTTGAATCGGCTCACTCTGTCCTTCATATTCTTCTTCTTGGTTTGGAGTTGTCTTATCATGATGTTCTTCTTCTTCAAATAGTGGTGTGTCTTTGTCATTGGAATCAATTGGAATATCCTTGGATCTTTTGTAGGCATGATTCTCATCGAATATAACATCCCTTCTTACTTCAATTTGTCTCCCTTCATTAATATAGATTATATATGCCTTTGAAGAAAGACTATAGCCAACAAAGATGCCTTTAATGCTTGTAGAATCTAGTTTCTTTCGCTTGTCCTTTGGAACATGGATGAATGCGGGACACCCAAAGATTCAAAGATGGTCCACACATGGATTCTTCCCCGTGAATGATTATTCAGGTGCCATATTCTCAAGAATTCTATGAGGACTTCTATTTTGTATATATATTGCTGTCAAATCTGCTTCACCCCATAGAAACTTTGGAAGGTCTTGATTAGATAGCATAGTTCATATGCATTCTTCAATTGTGCTATTTTTCCTTTCTGCAACTCCATTATGTTCGGGATTGTAGAGAACAATGAGCTCCCTCTTAATACCTGTTTCTTTACAATATGCAACCAATTATTTTGAAGTGTATTCTCCATCACTGTCGGATATCAAAGTATTTTTCTTTCGGTTAAGGTCTCCACTTCAAATCGAAACTCCTTGAAATTTTCAAATATTTCATCCTTTGTCTTGAGAAGGTAGAGCCATGTCTTTCTAGAGTGATCATCAATGAAGGTCACATAATAAAGATGGCCTCCAAGTGGTTTGTTAGACTTTGGGCCACACACATCGAAATGAATGAGGTCTAATACTTATTTAGACCTTGTATTCATTGCTTGTGAAAGGCTTCCTTGTATTATTTCCCAAAGCACATCCCTTACAGACTCCTTCACAATATTCCTTGATTTTAGGGATGCCATTTACCATTTGATTGAGAGAGGGAATGATATTATAGTGTATATGCCCATATATTCTTTGCCAGAGTTCGATAGGATTGATTTCCACGTGAACTAGGGCTTGAGGAGATGGTGTTATAACTCGATATAGTCTTCCTTCACGAACTCCAATAACCTTCACCTTTTCAATGCTTGAATCCTTTCCCCAAAACAAGACTTTACCATCTACAAAGGAAACCCTATCTTCTTTATCTTCTAAACAAGAAATTGAAAGTAGATTATTTTTCAAACTTGGAGCATATAGTATATTCTTGAGGTGTAGCTTTGATCCATTTTCCAGATTCAAAGATGTAGATCCAAGGCCCTTGATTGCATAACTATTATTTTCTCCTAGCTCCACTACATGAGATGATTGTTCCTTTGATAGTATGAAGTTGTATGCTTTCTCCTGTCATATGTATTGATGCTCCACTATAAATGATCCATGCATTGTCATCATCAAGAGTACCTGTAAGTAAAGCCAATAACCCTTCACTTTTTACTTTCTTAGATAAGTTGTAGATGATCCTTCCATTCCAACTTCCTACAATTCTTATGATATTTAACCCCATATTAAAGTAACTTGTTATAGAGGGAGTAACTTTTTTTTCTTTTCAAGCCAACAAAGTGATCTCCAACCTTTTTTGACCCTAGCTCTGATACCATGTTGAGAAATTAATGCTAGTAATAATTAGGGTTTGATTTCTTCTTCTTGATAATTACTTGTGAATTATGTTGGCTTCTTTCACTTATTTATTATGTTATGTTTCATCAATAAATTACCAATTTATGTGTATATGAAGATCACAAGAACGAGAGACACAAGATGTAGGTGGAAAACTAAGGAAAAACCCCTATAAGGAGAAAACCCAATCAAACCTCTTCCTTCAATATATTCAAAGACAATATGAGATAGTCCAAGACTCTTTGACCTAGACAAAGACTTCCTCCAATCAACAAGTCAAGCCTTTCTTCTTCTCCAAGTGCTAGTCTTCTAGCAATAGCTTTAATCTAGAGTTTCGACCTTGCAACAACAAAATTTCGGCCTCCCAAGCAACAAAACTTCAACCTGTAGTAGAATTCATAATTTCGGCCCCAACAATAGCCTAGTAACTTCGTTGGTGTGAGAGAAAAATAACCCAAAAATTCTATTTTGTATTCTCTTGAAATCTTCTTCCTTCTCTAGCAACTTCACACTTTTTCTGCCTCTCTTTCTTATGTATCGGACTTGTTGAGTGAGTGATACAAATGGATCAAACTACCTCTCTATATATAACCTCTTATGTGGGTGGAATTCCCTAATGTATGTTGACTTCATCAGGATAGGGTCGACTTGGTGTGGAGGTGTCAAATGACCTATTTGACTAAAAAATAATTCTTTTTACATGATGCAAAAGCCTAAGAAGGGTCTAATAAATTGAAAATGACCCTATTAACTCAATATAAAACCCAGAAGCCTATAATAGAGGCTTTGACAAAAAATGATGACACAAGCATGAAACCCATTCTTTAATAAGTCATTTTTATTAATAATAAAATTTCTTTTGACAAATAAATTACATTATACAATTATGAAGACCAAACCTAGTTACACTATTCAACAAACACTTGGTAAACATGGTACATGTAGGTCATGAATGCATAATTTTTCACTGTCTACATTAGTTTCTTCAGATGTTCATCAAGAAGGCTTACTGATGCAGGAGCATTCAACCCAAGAGAAAATCATTGTATTTAGTAGACATAGGGGGTTAAGTGTTTTAAGGAAGTTAGATTCCTAAGTGATGAATTAATGTAACATTTAGGCTTCTGAGTGAGAAGGATAAGCATTAATTAGATAATGTGAGGTTGTTTGTAAATGCTCTCGAATAAAGGAGAACATGAGTGATTAATAAAGACAAAAGAGTTAAAAGTCAAATATAACTCTTTAAGTAGTTTCATGATTCGAGGAACTAGAGAGAGTTCTTAGGAATTAATTGAAGTTAGAAGTGGACATAGAGGATTTAGGAGTCAGTTCAGTAGATCTAGGATTTGAACCAGAATTAGTTCAAAGAACCTTTCTGGTATAAATGTAAGCCTACAGGTAGAGTAAGAGAGGAGGCCACTGATAGTTGAAGATCAGGCCTGTGAGAGACACAGAGTCTTGAATATAATTATTTGTTTATACTTATGTATACAGAGGTTTATTCTTAACTGTGTAAATGTGTGAAATGAGTATTTTATGAATGAATTACATATGAATTCGTAGGTTCTGTAACAGGGTTGCAAACAAAGTTCTGTAGAACGCGCAGAGGGAGAGAATGATTAAGAGGAATCATCACGGGTTTTAGAATCCAATTGAAGAAACAAAGTGAAGCTCTGGAGAGAAGTAGCGAAGTGAGAATTCGCAGAGGAGTTAAACTCAGAGAAGTTGAGCAACAGAGGTGGAAAGCGAAACCCTGAAGAAAAACCCAAACCACAGAGAAAATGCGGAAGAATTAGTGTAAATTATAAGTAAAAAAGGAAAAGTGGAGAAGTGAAGTATCGATGCATATGAACCGTTAGATCTCAAAGATCAATGATCATCACATGATAGAAGAGCGTGGGAAGTAACTAGTTAAAAGGCTGGTTTGTAAGCGAAATGGTATTTCGGGCGACAAAGAAACCATAAGTGGTATTGAGCGTTGAGTACCCGATGCCATACATATCATGCCACGTAGCAGCGGAGGTGAGAGGGGAAACCGCTTTATCGGGCAGTTAAACCCCGTGTTTGTGATCGATCCAAAATCTACCATGAATCGTTGGATCTTGTGGGAGGATATCAATGGCGGGGGAGAGAATGCGACACGCAAAGTAAGCGGACCCGAAGGGAGTTATATGGCACAATTAATATGTTTTGAGTTCCAGAGGTTAATCACATATCGGAGGAGATGGGGAAACACATGTTAATTTGACCCGCGGACTATAATGATTGCAATAAGTGAAAAGGTAAACCTCGACAAAAGTGCCAAGACCATACCAAGGCGGAAAAGGTGTGTTTGCATATATTTCCTTTGTAAATGGTTATAAAGGAAAATAACATCGAAGGAAGATTGTGTGCGAGTTGTTGATCAAAGATTGGAGGAAAGCGACATCGCAATATCACCGATAGGCCGATATAGCACCGATCAGAGATCGGGCCAATCGGTAATCGGGGATTGGAGCAGCGCTGTGGAGCGACTAAAGGTGCGGACCCAACGATAATCATGAACGCGGGTTTATAAGGTTTGAAGTCCGGCCTATGTGTTTCGGTTGGGTTTTCCTTTGTAATCCGATAAAGTGAAGCCCCAAGTAAAAAGATAAGATTGTGAGTATTTCCTTTGTAAATAGGTTTTATAAGGAAAATAGCACCGATGGGAGAATTTATGTAATAAATATATATTAACTGAGGTTAAAGAGGGAAAAGGTTATATATGCGGGCTTAAGGATTAAGCTAAAGTCTAACTAAGGGTTATGCGGGGTGATTAATTTCTGATAGAAAGGAAAAAGTGGATGAATGTTTAGAATTTGTTAAGTCTATGAACCATTCCGAGTGAGATTGAATGGGGCCTTAACCATGTATGGTTTGAAGATTTGACTCCTTTGAGAGTTAAATACCTAGGACAATGTATTTATGTATTTTTATGCATACTGTGGGTATAAGCGGGGGGTTGCCCCTGCATCACTTACTACCCTCTCAAGCTAGTTGCAACAAACACTTATTAGCTAATGCATTCATATAACTATTCAATATCATGTCTAACAATGAGCAAGATCAATAACAAGAGTACATCACATCATAAGAAATATACCATGCATGTAACCTACATTTAACCAAAATACTAGCATGGAAAAACAATCATAAAATCACACATTAAACTAGAACATGTGATCATTGATCTCAATAATAAATGACGCATAATAACATATGCATAGTGGCAACCAAGTTAGGGACTTCCACGTACCACCCGACCATATATTGGGTTGAACCAAATATTTATTTCAGCCAATCACCCACATGCCATATTCCAAGCATGAATTTGGGATCACTTGGGATAAACCAAAACGTAACCAAAACAATGAATCTAGAGGAAACCACCTCCACCCTCATACCATAATTATTTCACCCAATATCGGGTCTAGAAATCACTAAAACCAATAAAATCTTGGATGCCTTAGAATTTATTCACCATACCTAGAGGAATTTTTCTTGTCTCAACCCACTTGTCTAGATTTTCCCGGAGAAAACTATCTCCACCCTCAACCCTTGGGATTTTCCTGAGACCACCTCAACTAGGATCCAAAATCTATAAGCAGTCTAAAGCTTAACCAAATATAAAACTCACTACATCATGGCTATCTAGAAAATGGCATAGGCAAGGTTGTAAATCATTGTCAATCCAGACAAATATCCATGCCAATGACAAAAAATGTCAAATAATCGAATATATGAACCATGCATTAAAATCCCAACACGATAAATCACATATGCACACTGCTACCTGCAAAAATCCTCTTGTTGGTTGTTGTTCCAATCTTCCTCTTACATTCCTTGCTTGTTCCTCCTTGTGTCAAAGTCTTTTTCAAGTGCTCTTCCAATGCTCTCTCCCTTTGTTCTCTCTCTCTTTTTCCTCCAAGAGATTTCTATAAAGATGTCTCTCCAATTTCTTTTTCTTTTTCATTTCCCTTTTCTTCATTTTCCCTTGCATGCATATTCTTTTCTATTTTTCTCCTTTTCTTGTCTCTTCTTCTTCCCCACCTTCTGAAGTGGAATTTATTTCATTTCATTTTATTTCTTTTTCACCTTTGCCACATATCTTTTCTAGTCTATAATAAATAATTTGCCATTTATTGCCTTTTCCCTCTTGCCAATGCCAACACCAATTTCCATAGCCAATAAATAAATAATTAACCACAGGTAGTTCCCAATATAATGTTTTTTCCCTTCATTCAACTTGGAATACGTGTCCCATGAACTTGGATTGATTTATTTACATGGAAAATTAACTTAGGGCTGTTACAAACCCCTCCCCCTTCGGGGAACACAATCCTCAATGTCGTATGACACTTATGACAAAAAAAATGTTGAAAACATGACAACATACTGGTTATGGAGCTTTATAAACACAACTCGATGCAATATTTACAATGACATACTGCTTATTAGAGATTTATAAACACAACTCGATTCAATATTTATAATTACACACACACACATGTATACATCTACCAAAACACATTTGCTTCAACCAAAAAATAAATAAGGATATAATGATTGCATCTGATCAACCACCTCACATGTAGCTTCATTGGGCCTAAAGTTCTTCCAATGCACTTTAACTTGCTCTATTTCTCGATTCCAAAGCATGAGCTTCTTCCGTTGTAGGATGCATTGAGGCTTTGGATGGAACTATTCTTCTAGTTCCACCTGCAGTACAGACCAATCAATCACATGATCAACATTCCATACATATATTTTAAGCAGAGAAACATGAAAATAATCATGGATTTCCATTAATGGAGGAAATGCAAGTCTATAGGCCTTGAGTCCAATCCTCTCAAGGATCTCAAAATGTCCACAACGCCGAGGTGCCAACTTGGCACATGATCCAATCTTCAAGGAGCTCTTCTTGGGCTTGATACACAAGTTTACATGCTCTCTAACCTAAAACTCCTTGAATACCCTATGCTGATCCCCATAGCTCTTCTGCCTATCTTGTGCTACCTTTAAATTCCTTTTGATAACCCGAATGTACAACTCCATCTCTCTCAACATATATGGTCCAATCAACACCCTTCTCACTGGATCTCTCTAGCTGATAGGAGTATTACAACTCCTCCCATAAATAGCCTCAAATGGACCCATATTCAAGGATTCCTGATACCCATTATTATAAGCAAACTCCACCAATGGAAGATACACCTCCCACTTCATTTGTTGATGCATGACATACATCCTCGACATATACTCAAGAATCCTGTTAATCCTCTCTGTCTATCCATCTATTTGTGGATGATAAGTTGTAATGTAGCCTTGTCCCAAGCCTGCAAACAACTCCTTCCAAAACCTAGAAGTGAACTTGGAATCTATATCTAATATAATCCTCTTGGGAACCCCATGCAACATCACTATCTCCTTAATGAAGGTTTTATCCACTTCACTAGATGAATTAATAGACTTCACTGCAGTGAAGTGAGCTATCTTGCTCAACCTATCAACTACAATCATGATGGAGTCATTCTTGCTTGATGTCCGTGGCAATATTGTAATTAAATCCATGGAAATGACCTACGATTTCCATTTCGAAGTCGAAATAGGCTGAAATGAACCAGCTAGATGCTTGCTTTCAACTTTCACCCATTGACAGTCCAAGCACTTAGCAACAAACTCAACCACCTCTTTCTTCAAATTAGGCCAATAGTAGAACTTCTTGATAGCTTTCAAAGTCTTTTAGTATCCTGGGTGCTCTGAATATGGCTTGACATGAAAGTCTCTCAAAATAAGATTCTTCAATTCACTATTGTTAGGCACATAGATCCTTGTAAAGTTTTGTAGATGTTCTATGCTAAGAGCAATTTCACTTTTCTCACAGCAATCATACAAGTAGTTAAGCAAAATGCAGATAGAACATATGAGCAGATCTTACAGAAGACAAATCAGAAACAGAAAAAAAGTGTGTGTTCGTTTCGGCGGTCAACAGGATGCTTCAACCAGCAAAGTCTCCTTTGGTCAGCCAGCCCAGATGTGTCACAACAACCCTCCAACCAGTAGATGAGTCAACCCAAGTCAATTCTGCAAAAGTCAACGCTGTCCTGAAAAGTCAACGCAGGGGCAGCAAGCTAAAAGTCAACACAGCAGCAAAACGGTCAACTCTTTGACCTCGATTTTTGTGCCAGGTAGTACGGCCTTCAAAAATCGAACTTCCCACAAATTTTCAGCTTGATTGGACCAGGGGTTGACCAAAGTCAACGCTGGTCAAACTTTCTGCAAAACCCTAGCAGCAGAAAATCGTACTGCAGCTCAGCCGTACGGTCTGTCCTCTTCGTCCTTCCCACGTGTGGCTGAAATTCGTCCTTCAGGTAGCTCGTACTCTTTAGGATGAGAGGGGAAGATGTGAGTTGTTGATGAAATTCTCTCCAACTTTTCCTGTATTTATATCCATCAAGGAGGGTGTGTGACACATCTGTTGGGCATGTGAGCCTACATTACAAAACTGGCTGACCTTGCACATATAATTTATTAAGAATAATAAATTCAAAATATAAGTTCTGCTCATCGGATTAAGACTATTTTTATATGGATTTACACCTCTCAGAAAGAGGAATCCAACAAAAATATTAGCCTCTTAATCTGAGCATCAGAACATGGAGTTTGGACCTAGTTGTCCAAATTTAACACTCCCTCTCAACTAGGGAGAACTCCATCTATTAGTGCAATCAACATCGTGCGTCATCCCGCCGAAACTTGCTTTGCTGGCTTCTTTATTTCAGAACAGAAGTGGGTCAGTCACAAAGACATCATCCCCCGACTGACATAATCAGTCCAGAGGTCCCAGACCTCACAAATCTTGATCCCAGATCAAGTGGTTGGACCATGCCATCCTAGATAGAGAGTACGGCAATCTCTGATGCGTCCATCAGTCTTTTGCTAATAGTCTCTAGCTTTTCCACACCTCATTGGCCAAATGAGAGGTACTTCCCATGAGCCCTGAACTCAATGGGTAGGATGCATACGGGGCACAGATAAATGAGTGGCAAACCAGCTCAATAATCACAAGGGTGGGGCAGAAGCATTATGAGTGCTTATAGCTCCGAGAAGCTATCCCCAAAGCCCCCCAGAGCTCCCAGAGCTCATCGTCCAACAGGACCCACATCATAGGGTCTTTCCACGACACCAAGACTCTCACGGAAGGTTAGGAACTTGACCATCCCCAGGGGCTTAGTGAGAATATCCGCAACCTGCTCATCAGTTCCTATATGATCGAGCCTTATGGCGCCTCGCTGTACCATATCCCAGATAAAGTGGTACCTGATATCAATATGCTTGGATCGGTCGTGGAACACAGGATTCTCAGTCATACGAATCCCACTCTGATTATCACAGAGTATCACAGTGGTATCTAGCACATGTTCGAACAGCTCACTAAAGAGCTTCCTCAACCAAACTGCTTCACAACAGGCCATACTAGCAGCAATGTATTCGGCCTCCGCGGTGCTCAAAGCCACCGACTTCTGCTTCCTGCTCATCCATGAGATCGAAGCAGAACCAAGATTGAAACAGCATCCAAATGTGCTCTTACGATCCACCACACTGCCAGCCCAATCGGCATCAGTATATCCACGGAGTATCACACTCCCGGCAGTGTATCTCAGCCCATGGTTTATTGTGCCCCGAAGATATCTCAAAGATTCTTGGCACCAACCCAGTGAAAATGATGAGGCTCAACCATCTGTTGACTCAAAGTATTCACTGCAAAACATATGTCCGGACGGGTGTTCACTAAGAACATCAAAACTCCTATGAGTTGACGATACTCAGTAGGATTGGCCAAGATAGGCCCTGCAGCGCTGCCACTCAACTTCTTAAAGTTGAGTTCCATTGGTGTCGACACGGACTTACAGTCCACCATCCCAAATCTTTCCAGAAGCTTCACAATATATTTTCCTTGAGAAAGGAAAATCTCTCCAGGTCTCTGCCAGACCTCCAGGCCTAGGAGATAGTGCATCAGTCCTAGGTCTTTCATCTCGAACTTAGCAGCAAGCTCCCTCTTACATTGATGAATGAGAGGGTCATCACCTGTCAGGAAGAGGTCGTCCACATACAGCACTAGAATGAGAGGCTTTCCTTCCACACCCTTGAAGTAAAGGTTTGGATCAGCATTGCTTCGAGTGAAGCCCAGCTTCATCAAGTAACTATCCATCCTCTCATACCAAGCTCTGGGTGCTTGCTTTAACCCATAGAGGGCTTTCTTCAACCTGCAGACATAAGTGTCTCGACCTTGAACTTCAAATCCCGGAGGTTGTTCTACATATACCTCTTCCTTTATTGCACCATGCAGAAAAGCGGTCTTGACATCCATCTGATGAAGACTCCATCCTTGCGTAGCAGCAAGGGCTATGATGGATCGGATGGTGGTATATTGTGCCACAGGTGCAAATATATTGTCATAGTCAATTCCTTCCTTTTGAGAGAAGCCACGGGCAACAAATCTTGCCTTAAACTTTTCAGCACTCCCATCAGATCCATGTTTAATCTTGTAGAACCATTTACCGATGACAACAGACTTGTCCTTCGGTCTCGGGACCACATCCCAGACATCATTCTTCATAATAGCCTCATATTCTTCATGCATAGCATCCTTCCAGACTTGATGCTTGATGGCTTCCTCAAAGAACCAGGTTCAGATTGTACAATAGTACTCATGGAAGCTAGATACCCTTGGTATCTACATGGCTTCTTTCTTTCTCGGAATGTCCCTCTTGGGGCAGCATGACCCTCAGCATCTTCGAGGGTGTCCCTGAGCCATGATGGCCTCTTTCCTAGAGAAGGGGAAGGATCAATAGGGTCCATTGGCCCTTCAACAT
>APFE030408740.1:0-24485 GCA_000404065.3 Pinus taeda
GAGGGAGGGATGAGTAAAACATTAAAGGAAGCAAAAAAGTCCATCTAGCCTACATTCCCTTTGCAGTGTGGAGAATTTGCATTATACGAACTAGGGCATGCATTTAAAGAAGTAGATATTATGTTATGTCTGCAATTAACTGAATTCCTTGGAAGGCAATATGACCTGTTCGACATTGTCAATGACTTTACCACCATGGTGAAAATAAAAGTATTCAGTAATGAGGAAGATGCATTTTATGACATCTTTTTGCATAAAAACACCTTCACAGAGGTGAAGCATATGGCACAATTACTTTTTGACCGTGAAGATCTTGAAACCTTTTACGAGTACAGAGAAAGGAGGCTAACAAAGGTCCCATTGGACCAATTATTTATTGAACCAATAAGGGAGCCTACTCCCAGTGTAAGTATAGAAGGTGACTCCAAAGAAAATTCTAAAACTGATTCTGGAGCAGAATCCCAAGAGAAATCTACCAGGGAATCAGAGAAGTCATCACAAAATGGGAAAAGCAGAAGCAGGAGTCGGAAAAGGATACAACCCAATCTACAGAGAAGATAGCTTAGCAAACTTCAGCTAGAAAATAGGCTAAAATCCATGCCACCTCCACACAACCAATAAAACCCCTCGTGATTGATTTAAAGGAAGAATGGGACAACATTAATAAAAGGCTCAATACAAAGGAACAAATTCCAGAGTTGCAAACTCCACAACAGAAAACAACTCAGAAAATTACAGCAGAGGAGACTGTAAATACTCAAGAGGTAGAACACATCCCTATTACCCCCACCTCTAAAATTGTTTTGAGAATAGAGGAGGTTCCCCCTCTAGATGTGTTTTATATCCCATAACACAAGGTCATTGTTAAAAAACAAAGGAAGAAAAGGAAGTTGGATTCTACAACTCTTACTACCCCTGATAACGAACCAATGGATGTTCTCTAGAAAGAATCACCCATCGACCCATCTACCAACCTTACTAGACTCTCACAGTTTGTAAGTGCCTATGCTATAGTGACCATTGAAAAAGCAACAAAGGTGTAAATGTGGCTTAAAGAAAAATAAGATAAAATTTTGTCACTTGAACAACAATTACAGTAAGCAAAATCTGACTAGGAGGCATAGATACAGTTAGCTAAGCTACAACAAGAGTTCGAGAAGATGAAAATAAAAAATCGAACTAGCTTAGCAGAGAAGGAAGTGCAAATACAAGGAATAACTTATCTACATAAAGATGATCCAAAAATTGATCAGTTTATTACTGAAGCACTCAGCCTTAACTCCCAGTTGATGCACCAAAAAGAGCTATTATGCCAGAATATTTCACAATGGAATTCTTATTGCAAAACAAGCGACAAATTGACAAGTCAAGTCGTGGAAATGAGACTTGAATATGATGAAACCTTGAAAAAGTTCTCCGACTTCATCACCTGGCAGAATTCAGAAGATGGGAGAAAAGCCGACTTGCCTAAACTAGAGGTGTCGCATAAAGAAATCTTATTTGCAAACTGGGATTCTCAGCTTAAAGAGGCAGAAAAGGAAATAGCAGACACGGCAGCAGTAGTAAACAGTGTCATCGAAAATATTAATGAAAATTTACATAGTTCCAACCTTGTGGCAGAATCCATTCCAAGTTTTCTTCCTAATGTAAAACAGCTTGAACTACAGTGGAGACGGGTAACAGAAGAAAAAGCATAAGCAATTAGGAAAATTACCAGGTTAAACTGGGAAGCATATTGGCGATATTTGGTGAAACCTCACAGCCAGTGTATGACCCTGTAGTGCCTAACCACTTCTATGGAGAAAATGGTGCCAGCACTGACCGACACAGTATTCACTAGATAGTTGAAAGCTGAAATCAGCCAACCGACATAGCTCAAGCCCGTGATGGACATTTGCGACCTAAAGGATCAAATGAAAAATAGTTAGTAACCATGGTCATTTCTATTTTGGTTTTATTTTTCATAATTTGAGGAAGGTCGTTTAAACCTCCTCAACTATTTTTGTAATAATATATTTTTAGTTTTATAGTTTAAGTATTTAAACCCCTCTCCTGCATTTAGAGAGAGGTTCAGAAATTTTATCAGAAAAAATCTTCAAAACATGCACTTCTGTCCATTTGAGGAAGTTCTGGTGAAATTAATGGAACAGGATTTATTTTTATCTGATCTAGCATCTTCTACTGGAATTTCACTTTTGTACTCTTAGATGGTGTTGAATGGACTGAAAGTAAATCAATATTGTTGAAGCACATGAGTAGGATGTATTATAAATGGTACTTTTATCTGGTAATTATTTTTACTTATGTATCAAGCAATAATTTCTCTTCAAGTTGTTTATGCATCAAAGTTTGAATCTCGGTTGCCATTATTGCACTTTTGTATGATGATGATCTATATTTTATGTTGAATACATTAATAATTTCTTATGCGATATATCTTTCACAATCATTTCGGCTAACTTTTTATACGAAATGATTATTTTTAAAACAAATTCATTTCTCATTACAATTGAATGATCTTTATTATCAATTGCTTTTAGATATTATTGTAGATCGCATACATCAATTTACTCCCTGGTATAGTTAAAATTAGATAGTGTTTAAATTAGGATAAAATGCATGTGTTTATTAGTTTAGATTAGATTACTTCTAGCTTAAACATTACTCCAAAATATCACATATCATCCCATCAGCACAATCGTAAAATAGATTGGGAAACTGGTCCCATTATCCCCAGACAAAGCCACTACTCCAAACGGAAAAGGAGTTTCCAACCAAGGTTTGGACAGGGTGGTTTTCCCCCATGTCGAAGCAACGATTTTCGAGGCTTCAACATTTTGGCACTAGAAGGAGGGCCTGACTATGAATGGAAAGAAAATCCAAATCAACATGCCATTATAAGAGTAAAACTCCCTCACCATCACCTCCAACTTCTAGAAATAATTCCAAATCCCCTTATCCTAAGCGAGAAGTTGCAAAGAAAATTACAGAACCCACTGTTGAAATCCCTAAAAAGCCAAATCATTCTTCTTCTACTGAAGCCCCTGAATTCCAATATTTGATTCATAATTACAGGGGATTTCGTTATCTCAAGAATAATCTGAGTTATCCCAAGATAGTGTTACCTCTCAGTTTACCCCATCTCAATGGTTAACTAGAGCACAGAGTGAAAAGCTTGGAATCCCTTTATTTGAATTTCCTCTGCCAAGTCATAAGAAAGCTAAGAAAACACCATCCAAATCTCACTGTGAGGTTCTTTCATCATATTCATTCATTCCATTTATACCATCACAAGATCAATCATCCACCTCACCACTCCAGATCGTGATTCACATAGGTACAGGAATGACATCTTCCTCTACCCAATCACCTTAAACCACTGCTACACCTTCTTCTATTCACATACCAGCAATGGCACAGAATCCTCCAAGGCCATGGACAAACCCAGGAGCTATTAGGATGGTTGGGCCTTGACATCAATTGCCAGCTCATCCAGAGAAATGGTTACCCAAATTCAATCCTGATAATAGCCTACTAGCTGAGGAACATATAAACAATTTCATGTTGTCCATTAACTTGAATGAAGTAGTGGAAGAAGACGCAGTTGTAATATTATTCCCATATACTTTACAGGGAGCAGCAGGATCATGGTACTTCTCATTACCATCAGGTTCTATTAATAGTTGGGATGCTTTCCAAGAGAAATTTTTAACTAAATTTGGGGATGATAGATCCACAACTAGCCTAATCAATGATCTCTCCAATTTGAAATCCTAACTGAAAGAACCCATTAAGGAATTCAACTCTCGCTTCAATAAACTATTGAATAAGATACCAACGGAATCTAAGCCCAGCAATGAGGTCCAAAATGAGTGGTATATTTATGCTCTACCATCAAACACAATTATCTTCATTGATAGAGCTACCAAACCAACTTGAGCTGAAAATATGAAAGATGCAATAGCTGTGGAAAGATGCATTCCAGCTGTAGAAAAGAAAAATCCATTATAAGAACCAAAATCTAAGAAAGTAACCTTTAGGGATGACTCTAAGAAGAAACTACCAAAATATCCTTTTGATCTTGAAGGGTTACAGAAAGTCCTCAAGACCATATCTAACAGAATGGTTGATATTAAAAAACACGTAGCAAAGACTTCCTCTAAGAAATATTTTAGACCATTTAAAAGGAATTACCCTGCTAATCCTAAACCTCCAAATGCTATATCAAATGCAAATCAGATGGAGAGGAGGACAGAACAAACAGACGATGAAGAAGTGGCATAATTACAAGGAATGTGGGATTTTATCCTTCCCAATGAAGAAACTCAAGAAGCATTGCCTGTCTCTACTTGAAGTAAAAACCATATTGAATTGTCACAAACAAATTCAAAGTAGAAGGCTTCAATGCCACTTCCCAGGGATAAAGGAACAGGTAAGAAATCTTCACCAAAATCCACTCAAACTACTCCTACTCAATTGGATTCTTCACCTTCACCTAAAACTTTGATAGTTTATGATGAAATGGAATATAATATTATTGATGATATGAAGAAAACTAGGGCAAACATCACCTTTCATGAGCTTAGCAAATTGAAGCATCACAGAAGCTACTTCTTAAAGAACTCAAAGCAGTACCTACTATGTTGATTCCTGTCGTTGCGATCTCACAAGCCACCCAAGAAATGGGAAGGCCCCCTAGCACCTCTTTAAAAAAGATTGATCCAACCAACATCACTCTAATTGGGGGAAGATCTAAATCTCACACTCCTCCATTTCTCCTTACATTTGAAGTCTTTAATAAGAACTTACACAATTGTTTTAATTGATTCAGGAGCTTCATCTAACATCTTACCTAGAATAGTTTGTGCAAAGTTGAATTTTCAGCCTTAGAAATCTGTTGTACGAATAGTGCAGTTAGACTGACCTCAAGTCGAATTTGTTGGGGAACTTAACCAAGTAACCATCAGATTTTCATCAAATCATAAAGTTTGTCAAGTCATTGACATACTTCTAGTTGATATTCCTGAGTTCTATGGCTTAATCTTTAGTAGAGACTCGTCAAAAAAACTTCATGGTTATTTTACAACTGACTGGTCTCACATGTGGCTTCCCTATAATGGCAAGCCAAATCAAATAAGGGTTGATCGCGGGAAACATCAAAAGTACATAGTAACATAACTAGAAGGAGAAAATGAACCAATCACGTATAATAAAAAAGTCATTAGAAACTACTTGGTAGAATCATTTCTAGGGAATTTCAACGCTCACACTTCACCTTTCTTAGAAAACTCTGTTGTATCTCAAGTCAAAAATTATTCCCAAACAAACATTTCTAAATGTGAAAATTTTGTAGATAAACCTGTAATTAGATCTTTATTTTGGAAATTATTTTTTGATGGATCTAAATCCAATGATGGAGCAGGAGCAAGATGCATATTAGTAGGATAGAATAGGGAAATAAAACCAAGCTTGGTAGTGTTTTTGAGTTTTCGTTTCATTTATTTTATTGGAATTTTCATTTGGTTGTGCAATAAGAACTGCCGCGTTCACTAACCATTGGCAGGAAAATATACAAGAGAACGGACGTTCATGAAGGAGGAAGTGAATTGGAGTTTCGAGAACTACGATTTGAGGTCTGATCAATTCTTCTTACTTTGTTTTTTAAATTTCAGATTTCAAATGAATAAATAATTTCAATATTCTTGTTGGACACCTAATCCTCTAAGGGTTGGTGTGGAAGCTGAATAGCCAAAGGGAGTCTAAGGGACCACTTGGAATATGAAACCAAGGGTCACTTCTATGTATTATAAATATTTATCATTGTGAATAAGATATGCAATTCATTGATTTATCATTCATATTTTGTTCACATTCCATGTATGTCTAACATGGTATTAGAGTGGGTGACTGCTGGTCCTGCTCCATTTTGAGCCATTATTTTCGTGTCATTATTCTATGCTTTCTAAATCGAATAGTTTGGTGTGTGTGTATGCTGCTCTAGGCATTGTAATGAAGTGAAGGTTGGACTGTGTGGTTGTGTGTTGAAGAGTATGATACGTTGAAGGATGATGATGTTGTGCAATGGCTTCATGGGTGAGTGTAGAATGTGTGTTGGCTTCATGCATATGTTGGTATGTAATTTTTTGACTGTACATTGAATTTTTTGGACGGTCGATGAAGTTTTTGGTTCATTGAAATTCTTTGGTGACTGTGTGTTGTCCTGCTTGAAAATGCCGATAATGTTGTGTTTTTTAAATGTCAAGTGTTGAATGAAGGTCGATACATGCTTTGAGTTTCAGTTTATTTCAATGGACATATGTAATGGCATGATGGTGGTATCATTCAACTTTACCTTACCGCAACCTTGAGATACCTGCTTTAAGTTATTTAAAGGATAGATCATTAGTGTTTAGTTATTATTTGAAAACCTGGCATACAAAGCTTCTAGGCTTTCCATTTTGCATATTATAGTCATAACCTTGTGGTTAACTTCTGCACAGTCGACTCATATACAACGTTGTCTCCGTCCTGCGACCCATATACAACGTTGTCTCTATCCTGCGGCCCATATACAATGCCTTTTGTCTCCATATATGCTTTTTGTGTATTCATTGGTATTCATTGCCTCCACCTGCGGCTCTTTTAATGTTGTATGTTGCAACGCCATAACGCCATACCACCAGTCGTAACGCCATACCAGTATTCATTTAACGTTGTCTCTATATAAAATGTGGTTTCTATTGTATACCATTGTTTGCAATAACTATACAGTTGATGTCTTCTAGTGTTTTGTTTGGAACATTGTGGTCTCGGCCTCCATACACACAGTGCTCAACTGGCATAAGAGAATCCTCCACAAAGGTCGATAGCCATTCTAGGTCTTCAAAATGAAGCAATATTGATAACCTCACATCCAAAGTTGACCGATGCACAACCTCATGCATCCTGGAAGTCAATTCCATTGAATCCAAATCACTAATTAAGCTCCTCAAGCTTCCATTGTGATAAAGAGAAGTTGATTCTGGTCCCATCTTCTCTCTTCTTCGAGATGATTCAGATTCAACACTATCAAAGAATTTGTCTAGAGCAATTTTTTTTTATCTCTAATTTGGAACTTAGTAGTACCAACTGAAGCCTTTAGGTTCACAGTATCTAGGTCAATTATTTCTAACTGTCCAGTGGTGGATTTTGGCATCGAATTTCCTAATGTAGTTCTTGTCAACTCTATTTCTGAAACAGCAACAACATTTTCCTGAGCTACTTGAACATGAACCCATGTTAAGTGTTTGTGCTTCCCATCAAGGGCCTGAAAACCTATTACTTGAATCCTACCAAACTTTTGGGCATCCTCACTAAAACAAGAAAATAATAGACTAATAAATCCTGGATCTAGAAACTAATACAATCCCTGTGTCCACTCCTCAATATATGAAGGAAGGACAGTAATATGTGGATGCGAAGGGATTTTAGAGGTTAACCAAATCTACCTCCACGTTAGTACATTCATATCCATATGCGGAGTTGAACGTTTCATTTCTCTCAGCAGGAACTGTATTTATCTTAAACATTTGCTATTTGGCGAAATGTAGAGATGTGATATCATGTTAAGGTAATGCCAAGTGTGAAGATGCTTGTCGAGTAGGAAGAACCACACTACTTGAACTCCCAGCTTGAACATATGCATTGTACTACTGACGAGTTGAAGCTTGATCATATAAGCCATACAAAAGGGGTCAAAACCTCCAAACATCGTGTTGCTTTGCTTGGAAAGATTGCTTGCCGACTCAACCAAAGCAATCTCCCATCCATCCTTCCCAATTTCAGCTAATGGGGTTTGCCAAGATGAATTCATCCCATTTGATTCAGGTCCCTTAGAAGTTGAAAATGTTTCCTAATTGTTTGAGACAGACAATGTGGCTGAGGAACCAGTGAATAAGGCTAATGCAAATTTGTTTTCCCGCTCTTCAGAAGAAATAGGTACCTCACTCAGATTTATTAAGTTAGGTTTCTTCTCCTCTTTCTTTGGCAAATTTGATTTTTCAACTTCTTCCTTTACGGAATGTGCACGCCCTCCAGGTTGGTGATCTTCTTATTCGAACATCACCCAACTATCTGCTCGGGCCCCACAATAATTTTGGATAGGTGACAGCATTTTAGAAAACATTAACTGAAGAAAGATACTCTCGAAGCTCTCGGATATTTTGTGTGCTTTTGAACAGGCATTTCTGCACCATTGAAGTTGCTTGGATCTTTAGCTTTAACAGTGGGATCGTGATTGTTAGACACAAAATGCTCGTTGAAATTTGAATAAATTGAAGAGAAAATAGAACACGGGTAGATGACAGTGATGTGGATGGTGTAGTTTATTCACATGAGAGCTTGGATGTACTTTTAAAATGTGTTGAATGTTACCAACAGCCAGAAAGCAGTATAGCTTCAAGGATTTCCCTACTATAATTAGGCACATTTAATTTTGAAAAATATTACATTGCTAGATATCTTCCTTTACAATTACATTTGTGGTCATTTATTGACTTGAATTGTTTGAATAATGACAAAAATTCATGGACTATTGGAGTTATTAGGAACTCTAATTGTGTCCACCAATGAAAACACAATCGAAATCAATAAAACTACTCTTGTTGACATTCAAACTTGTCTACAACATACACAAGAAAAGGTAGAATTTTTGTAACTTGAATCTCAGCTTCAGCAAGAATAATTACAGCAACGGAGTTAACATTCTGAACCTCTTTTTGTTTAGAACATTGAAACAGACTCTCATAAGAAAAAAATTGACTCAGATCCAGTGCAAAATGAAGCCACAGTTGTACATGCAGATGCAGAAATTCAGCCTGCACTTCCCAAGTCGGTCATCAGACCTTGGGAAGATCTTGTCCATAACAGGCACAGAATGGGTCTTGGATATGATAAGGAGGTTTCCTTTCATATTCCATATTACTCAAAGCCTATTCAGTTTCAGAGTGTTGGATTTCTTCATAACATTTCACCTTCAGTTGTTCCAGATTCTGCTCCTCTTCCACAGCAATAACAATAGATTGTAAAATGCCAACACTGTGACCAAGTTGGCCATATGAAAAATAGTTTTGATCTTCATCCATGTAAGAACTGTCATAAAACTAGTAATTCTTCACCCAGATGCTTCAAAAACAAGCCTCCTACAAGAACAAAGATTCATTTTGGATGGATCGCTTCTTAGCAATGGGCATCAATAGCCAAGAAGATATTTCAGTCATATGTCCAAACTTGTTCTAGAGTATTGAAAAATCTTGCAGTTGAGTTTTCTCCATCATCTCACCTTGTATCTGACAGGGGGGGAAGTGATGGTCATCTACAAGCTTCAAAGCCACATCAAGCAAGCCTAAGCCACAACCTACCATACCAGATTCAGAGTTGTAGCTAGAGACAAAGAAGCCCGTGAATATGCCTTAAGTTGGTGATGCCTCTTCAAAGAATTGAGGACACTTCCTCTAGCAGAAGACTTCAGCTTCTTGCTAGTTTTGGAAGAGTTCCAGGAATTGCATTAAGCATTCGAGAGTTTGTGGTAATCCTTAAACCATCACAAATTGAGACCTCCCTTTCATGGTTGAAGGTTTACCTCTTCAAAACATTAGGTGCACTTCCTCTAGCAGAAGACCTCAGCTTCTTGCCAGACCTGGAAGAGTTCTGGGAACTGCACTAAGCATTCCAGCGTTGGTGGTCATCCTTAAACCACCTCCCTTAATACCAACATTTCAGAGAGCACATTCAGCCTAGTGTTGCCATGCATTTTTTCACGTTTTGTATTACAACTCTCTTCTTGGACTCATACATAACCCTTTGGATTAAGGGGGGGAATGTTGGACACCTAATCCTCTGACAATTCCTTATTATGCTCTCTTCTTGTCCTTGTTGCGACTTGGAAGATTAGAGAGGAAAATTGGATAAGTTAGCTTTCTAAAATTTACTTCATAATAAAATTCATAGATTTGAAAAAAAAGACTAAGAGATCTAAATTTATTATTAACTATAACTTTCCTTCAAATTTGATCTCCAGTTTTCAAATAAATTTGTGAAAAAAATTCTAAAATAAATTTTTTTATTTTAAATAAAAACTAAAATTAAAATTAAAAATAAATAAAAATAAACATATTATATATATATATATATATATATATATTATATATATATATATATATATATATATAATATATATATATATATTATATATATCACCAATAAAAACAAAACATACATAATAAAACAAGAGCTATGTGGTGGCCATGTCACTCCTTTTGCTTTTTTGCACAATGTTACCATGTGGCTTTTGTTTATTGTGCAAGAACTCAGCAGATGGAAGCAGATGAGGTAGGTTTTGCGTTGGTTTGCAAACCCAAGGTAATAATTACTTCCACTAAAATTTCTGATTTGCCAATTGAAATACAAGAAATGCTGGACAGTTATTGTGATATCATTGTAGATGATTTTCCAATGAGTTACCACCCATTAGAAAGATTAGCCATCATATAGATTTCATTCCAGGAGTAAATCTACCAAATAAAGCAGCTTACAGGATGACTCCCACATAGAATAAAGATATCAGGAAACAGGTTCAGGAACTGTTAGACAAGGGACTAATTAGAGAGAGTTTGAGTCCTTGTGCAGTGCCAACAATGTTGAGCCCAAAGAAAGATGAGGCTGGAGAATGTGCACTAATTCAAGAGTAATCAATAGGATAAAAATCAGGAACATATTTCCTTTGCCTAGAATCGAAGATTTGATGGATTGTTTGAGTGGAGCTAGATATTTTACAAAGTTAGATTAAAAAAGTGGTTATCATTAAATCAGAATTAGAGAGCGAGATGAGTGGAAAACTACTTTTAAGACCAATGAAGGATTGTAGGAATGGATGGTAATGCCTTTTGGATTGTCGAATGCACCTAGTACATTTATGAGGCTCATGAATGAAGTTTTGAGAGAATTTATTGGTAAATTCGTAATAGTATATATGGATGATATATTAGTTTACAACGGATCAAAAGAGGAACATGTGAGACATCTGAATTATGTCTCATAGAGGTTACAACAAGAAAAGTTCCTGTTAAATTTAAAGAAATGTTCACTCCGGAAGGAAGAATTGGTATATTTGGACTTTGTTTTTTCTGTTGATGGGTTAAGGATGGATTCAGAGACGATCAAGGCTATCATGGAGTTGCCTTCACCAAGAAGTGTCTTTGAGGTAAGAAGTTTTCACGGTCTTGCTAGTTTTTACAGGAAATTCATAAGGAATTTTAGTAAGATTAATGCTTCAATTATTGACACAATAAAGAAGGATAGGCAACCATTTAAATAGATTGTTGAAGCAGAAAAGAACTTCCAGATGTTGAAGAGAAAGATTATTGAGAAGCCTATTTTGATTTTACCTGATTTTAATAAACCTTTTCAAGTGAAGTGTGATGCCAGTGGAGAAGCCTTTGGAGCTATTTTGAGTCAGGAGGACATGCCTGTAGCTTATTTTAGTGAAAAAATGAATGAGTCAAAGAAGAAATATTCTTCTTATGACAAGGAGTTTTATTCAGTTGTGAAATCTTTGAAGAAGCGGAGACATTACCTGATGTCTAAAGAGTTTATACTTTATTCAGACAACCATGCATTACAATACATTATGCAACAACCAAAGCTTAGTCAGAAACATGCCAAATGGGTAGAGTATCTTCAAAGTTTTAATTTTGTATTAAAGCATATAAATGGTCAATAAAACAAAGTAGCATATGCCTTAAGCAGGAGAAACATTCTAGTGCAAGAAAGTCAAATTCAAGTGTTGCGTTTTGATTTTCTTAAAGAGTTATATGAGAAAGATATAGATTTTAAAGAGCCATTTGAAGCTTGTAGAAATCTTGTTTTGTTAGACATAAGCAAGTGATTGGATTATTTCCTGCAAGAGGGACAGTTATTTAAAATAAATCACTTGTGCATACCAAGTTGTTATATGAGAGAAAATTTGATCAAGGAGAAATATAGTGGTGGACTTGGAGGACATTTTGGTGCTGACAAGACTTATGAGCAGTTGAACTGTTTTTATTTTTGGGCAAAGATGAGAGCTGAAGTGGAAAAGTATGTGAAAAATTGTAAAGTCTATTAGTATGCAAAAGGGAAGGATCCAAAACACAAGTTTGTATGTTCCATTACCTATTCCAAATAGGCGTTGGGATATGCTAAGTATGGACTTTGTTTTGGGTTTACCAAAAACTAAAAGAGGAAATTATTCAATTTATGTTATGGTTGACAGATTTTCAAAAATGGCACATTTTATTCCATGTTATAAAACCAATGATGCTACTCACATTGCTAATATATTTTTTAAGGAGATTGTAATATTACATGGGTTACCTAAGAGCATTGTTTCAGACAGAGACACTAGATTTGTTGGAAATTTCTGGAGGACATTGTAGAAGAAGCTTGGAACTAAACTGAGTTTCAGTTCTGCTTATCATCATCAGACTGATGGACAAACTGAAGTTGTAAACAGAAGCTTGGGTAATCTTCTGAGAAGTCTTGTAGGTGAACATCCAAAACAGTGGGATCAAGTATTGGCATAGGCAGAATATGCTTATAATGATTCTCCTAATAGGAGTATAGGGCAAAGTCCATTCCATATAATCTATGGAATGCACCCAAGAGGAGTGTCTGAATTGAGAGACTTGGGAAAATCTGAAATGAGATGTGCTAAGGGAGAAGATTTTGCTGCAAAAGTTCAAGCAATACATGAAAAAGTAAAACAACAACTAGAGGACAGCAACATAAAATACAAGAGCATAGCAAATTTGAAGAAAAGAGAAGTTAATTTTGAGGTTGGAGATTTGGTTTTAGCACACCTAAGGAAGGAAAGATTTCCAAAAAGGGAGTATAATAAGCTAAAGTTTAAAAAAAGTGGACCATGCAGAGTCTTGAGGAAATTTTCTGCAAATGCATATGAAATTGAATTACCCCCTGATATTGGAATATCTCCAATTTTCAATGTCGTTGATTTGTATTGGTATGAAAGTGGAAATGTAGATGACACAGCAAAGGACCAAGAATAACAAGAGAATGATTGGGTAAAACAATTACCTATAACAAAGGAATTGCAACCAAAGAGGATTTTTGACAAGAAGTTGTTGAAGAAGACAAGAGGACAGGAGTATTTTCAATATTTGGTTAAATGGAAGGATCAACCAATTGTTGAAGCTACTTGGATGACAGATTCCATGCTACAGAAGTTGGGTAGTTCCATAGAAGAGATCATGGACAAGAGCCCATGAAGAGTTTTGTCCTCAGGAGTCTGATGCAGGAGCATGAGACTTAAAGACAAAAGGCTTCTAATTTATTCCAAAAAAATACAAAAAAAAAAATTACAAGCAAAGGAGTGGGATCCTTTAGCTATCAAGTTACAAAGTTTTCTAGATAGGATTTGAGCTATGATTTAGGGATTGAGTGATTTTGAAATTAATTCATGCAGTTTAGATTCAGTTGAGATTCTTGAGGAGAATATCAACCAAATTAGATATTGTTTAAGATTAGGTAGATTCGATCCAGTGATTAAGGATCTGATTTTTAGAATGAAATGGTATTTACGTAAGTTCTAAATGATTGTAAGAGGATTTTTTTACTAATTTTGACTGATTTGGCCGTATAAGATTAAGTTGCAGAAACTGAATCTCTGTGTGTGTAACATGTATAATTGGTCAATTCCAGATGTTGCATTCCTTTGAATAGTATATCTGTGTATTATTGAATTTTAGTTTGGCTTGAAATATTAGAGTTTTGTATGATATGGTGTGGTCACGTTTAATTCCTCTTTCACCATGTATTAACTTAGATTGAATGTGTTTCGAACCATAGAGCTTTAATTAACTAAGCTTTGAATTACAAAGAGTATAACTCAACCTGGTGGAAGTGCTAAAATCATAGTGGAACAAAGGGAAGCCTGATAAATCATGGTAAACCAAGAAGAAGAGTGAGAGTCCTCCAATCTACAGATCTAATAGAACTAATGATCATTGCGCGCCAATTAGCTCGTGCGTTAGTCAAAGAAGAAAAGCGTTTTTATCAGATAAGTTGTTTATCAGGTGAAGAAAATTGGTAAGCGGTCTTTTCAAATTCTAAGTGATTCCATTAATCAACCGACACGTAGCACTCGGGTGGAGAGACAAAACCACTTTACCGGGTGGGTAAATATCGCGCAATATCTTCATCTAATATCACTGTTAACCATTGGATCAAGTATGCTTTGATCAACGGTGGAGGATCACCGATTAGTTTCGTTGATCGAGTAAACCATCAACCGTCGGATTGAAGGGTAAGATCAACGACGGAGAATTAACGCGATAATATTTGTGAAAAAGTAGACATGATAAGGAAATAAACCAAAGTTTGAATTCCTTTTTGATTCTGTGGCAAATGGAAGGTTTTTCATACTGCGGGTAAAAATTAAGCAATTCGGCTAATTTAGCAGAATAGCCAAGTTTGGAGGTAGATCACTGATACTCCAAAGGAAATCCAAGAAGAAGTTCCACCTGAACTTGCAGAAATCGTTTCTGGATTTGAACGATTATCCATTACACCTATACCCAGGCCACCATCTTCTCTTTGTCTGTTGCATCACCATTTACCTAATTATAGCGTGAAAACCCATCAAGCATAGAAAGTCTTTGTGCTCTTGAAACCATTTGAAGTAACTGATCCATTTTGGGCAAAGGATAGTTATCTTTTTTCAAGTTTCTAATGTCCACACAGAGTCTAATTTCTCCATTCTTCTTTCTAACAAGAACTAAATTTGCAACCCAATTAGAATATCTACGATGGAGAATGATCTGGGCATTTAGCATTTTCTTAATTTCCTTTTCTATAGTTGGTAGAAGAGTTGGATTGATCGTTCTAAGTTTCTGTTGATAAGGAATTGCTTCTGGCTTTAAAGCAATCTTATGTTGTATTAATGAAGTATCATAGGTCTTTAGATCAGCATAGGTCCATGCAAAAGCATCCTTATAATTTTGAAGTAACTTAAGATATTGAGCTTTGATCTCAGGATCTAGAGATGCACATATTTTGATGTTTTTAATATTGTCATTTGTTCCAATATTAATTTCTTCTATGTCATCTTGTGAAGAAATGGACTGAGGGTTTCAGAGGACATCATTTTGATCAAACAATTTTTCTAAAGGAATGAGGCCTTTGGGAATAAAATTGTTAGACAATTGAATAATGTCATGATCAATAATTTTTTAATTGAAATTTGAAGTATCATTTCCATTTGTATTTTCATTTATTTGTGTTCTATCTTCATCAATTTGTAGAACTAAAAAATCATCTATAACCTGCAAAAAAGATTTCAAATGTTCATCATCTTCAAATATCTGCCAGTGTCTTAAATTGTCTGGGATGGATGGTCTATACTTGACTTGTATTTGATAGAGTACATTGGTCTGGTCAGGATTTTTTAAATTAACTAGCAGAAAACGCTAAGGCATTTGCACGAATATTCTGATTTCTTAGAATACAAGTCAAATTAAAAGCATCAAATAAGTTTTCAACTGAATCCCAATATTCATTTAGATAAGACCTAATTCTAGGATGCTTAGTCTGGAAAATATTTATCACTTGTTTGACAATAAGTTCTGAATCAGTAAAAAAACTTCAGTTTTGAACCTTTAAGCTTTTGGCTAATTGCAGTCCCAAAAGGAAAGCTTCATATTCAGCCACATTATTTGTAACTTTGAAGTCGAGTTTGCATGATTGGGTGATATTTTCTTTTTCTGGTGAAATTAAAACTACCCCATCTCTTCCTCCATCTTTTATACAAGAACCATCAAAAAACAGTTTCCATACATCAGTTTGATTTGGTACAGGAATTTCATTTACATCTTCTATTTTAACTTGAGTTTCGTGTATTTGGTTTGAAGAGAGTTAAAAGCAACCAAAATCCTGATCAATTGCATAAATGGGATGGTTCCTTGGCTAGTTTGTTTTGCAAAAAGTGTGCACAAACCTTACCTCTCTATATAACCCTAGTTTTTCTCCCCCATAAACTAGAATAGTGGCATAAGACATATCCATCTAAAGATTTCCCCCTAATTTGGCACAGCAAGACCTAGAAAGGAGCATTCTAAATTTGGGAGGAATATTTGTAACAACTATATCAAGAACTACACTTTTCATTGGAATTTGGGCAAGGGTGACTATTAAATCCTTAATCAATTCTAAGCAGGGCACCCTTTTAGAATCAAAGGTGTACAAGTCATGATAGGATCTAGTTATGTCAAGTTTCAAATGGTCCATGATAGTTTTTGGCATGAGGTTATGTGATGCTCCAGAATCAAGCATACAATTATATAACATGGAATCATTTGTCATAAGAGTTACATAAAAAGGAGCCATTGTTTCATCTATCATATCTGAGCTAGGACCATAGACAATTGTTGGTTTTTCATCTTGCAGACTAATGATATCACTTCCAGCATCAACCGAGGTGTTTTGTATCCATTTGGAGACTTGATTTTAATACCCAAGGTTTTTGGAAAGTTTTGAAAGTGGAATTTGGATTTTAACTCTTTCTAACTCTTTTTCAACATTAAATGTAGTCAAATCATTTTTATCATTTTGAGCAGTATTAGTTGACTGATTTAATGGTAAAATAACAGTTGTTTGAGTTTCAGTAGCTTTGGTACGAGGTACAATTCTTGGAGTCTCCTTAGGAGGTCTTCCAAGGCTAGGTCTAGGCCTAAGATCATATCTCTTGTTCAATTCTGCAATTAAAAATTCAAAGAAGGCATGATATTTAGAAACCTATGAGGGTTATTGATCTTCTTGAACCTGATTTTGTTGTGAGAGAGGAATAATAATTGTTTGATTAGAAGAAGTATCCATGTTATTGATATCTTCAGTAATAGTCATAGTATTTCATCAAGTTGTTGGTCATCAACCAGTAAAGGAGTAAGAACCTGTTGATCATTACTAGGTCTCTGAAGAATTTGTAATTGTAGATTCCTTTTATACTGACCTTGATTTTGATTTTGGGGTCTACTAACTGTTTGTTGAACTATCCTAGGTTGAGTCTCAATATTGTAAATTCTATTAGATAGATTTCTAAGAAGAGAAGTTATTTCATATATTTTAGAATCTTTTGTTTTAGTCTGAGAAGAACTAGAGGATCTAGAGGCCTCTTGAATAGATTTGAGTTTTCTTTGGGCCTTTTCCTCTTTAGCTTTCAAGGAAGTCGAAGCAACCCTATTTTCTTCCACCTCTATAGCATTTGTTTTCATATCTTCAAGAATTATTGAAGTTCTCTCTCTTAGCATTATATCAAAATCATCGTCAAAGGCTTTAGAAAACCTAGACTTAGCTGCTGCTACAGGGGGTTTACAATGAGGGGGCATATTATGATAAATTTTATTGAACCTTTTGATAAAATCTAATACAGGTTCACCAAAGTTTCTTTTAAGTTCTTCAAACTCAGTCAGAAAGTAAAGAGGATATTTCTTTACACCCCATTGATTTTTAAATATGTTTGTAAGCTCTTCCAAATTTCTAATGGAATTTACAGGTAACTGCCTAAACTAGATTCTTACATTTCCTTCAAGTGACTATACAAACAATCTCATGTAAACATTCTCTTGTTCGATATTCATGTTGTCTGCAAAGTCTAGAAAAGCTTGAATATGGTCCTCAACTATGGGACCAGTTTCTCCATTATACCTGGGAAGGTATTTCAAGTATCCAGCTGGGAATGCATCGAGGTTAGCAGGTAAGACTAAAGCTACATATCTAGCCTGTACAATAGGTTGGAATGCCATAATAGAAGGTTGTGTATGAGGTGTTTATGTGGATGAAGAAGAAGAAGATGAAGGAGAGGTAGAAGAAGGTGATTAAGGGGGTGTGTGACTATGTGGAGGTGAAGGAGGAGGTCTCTTGAATAACTTTAAAGGAGTCTTAAGAACTAAATTTGGGATTGGTGAATGAATACCCTCTTTTGTTTCAAAGAGTGGATTTGAATATACAGAGATGGTCTCTTCAGGTCGTTCAGAATTAGAAGCTTCAAATTGTTCAGAAGTGGAAGGAAATTAATAAGTGGTAGGGGATATGAAATTTGGTGGGTTTGTATTCGGGTAAATGAACAACCAAGTCAGACTCAGTTTTATGTGATCCTAGTGGTAGAGGGGGTTCTTGATGCGTTTCAAAGAATGAATGAGGAAAGCTGAATGTAAATCAACTCCCCTATTTAATAGTTCAAAAACCCTAGGAGGTATTTGTGTCCAATTAGGATCAAATGGAATATTACTAAATGGACCAAATGATACTAAATCTTCAGACTGCAAGGCAGAAGAGGAAGAAGAAGATGGTTGATGTCTCCTTTTAGAACTGGCTTTTCTTAGAAGTTTTCAGGACCTAACAGAGGATTAAATAAGTCAGATTCTGAATGAGATCTGGTGTGCTTAAAAGGTGCCAATTTGGGCTAATGGAGTCACCAGGTGAAATATTTTAACCTTTCTAGACCTTTAATCACCTTAAAGGAATAGAATGAATATCATTTCCCTAGGAAAACTTAATGAAATTTGATTCCTCAGCATCGACGCCAGATTGATGTTGTACCTCTAAGTTGATAATGGTCAACTATCAAGCCATAGAATCTAAGATAATTGTTTTGGGGGTTTTTGTTTTAATTTGGAGGACCAATGAATGAAACAAATGTAACCCTGTAATGTCTAACCTTTTGGATAATATTAATACCAAAGCAGAGGGATGCTATAAAATTTCACACATTGAAATAACTTGTATACTGGTGAGCAGAAACAAAAAATAATATGATTATCACAATTTTCAAACTGAAAATTAAATAATCATAAGTATGAAAACCTCTGACCAATGTTCAAAAGGTTCAAGAGAATATGCTTATGCTTACAACAAGATGCTGGTGATTTATTGATTCAAAGGGAATTAATTAAATAGACAGTCCATTAATCCATTCTCTCTATAGATTATCACTTTAGAAGCTTATAGGAATAAGGTGAAACAAAATTATTCCTACCTAGGTATCTCTGTAAGACATAAGAATATGAAGAAAAAACATAATGTGTAAAACTGGAAAAACTTACAGGAAACACAAATTGTGTAAAACTGAATCCAAAATCATTTGCTTTGTATTAAGGGTCCAGAAAAGCTAAGTACATCAAATGTTTACAAATTCTTCATCAAGGGTGCAACCCTTCTTCAATGGTAAACCCATAATAACTTATGAAGAGAGCTATTTATACAATAGTAGAACTAAGAAAATATCCTATATTGTTTTTACAAAAATAGATGATCAAAATAAAGACTACTACTTGATCTGGCACTATTTTGACATTGTGTTGTTGGTGACTATTACTGAAAAAAATGAAAATTGTTGGAGTTGGCTAACTGTTCCTCCAAAAGCTGAATGTTGTTTGATTTTCACACTGGATGTCATTTAACTTATCACCTTTCATCTGTTTTATTTATCTGCCTCCTCTGTTTTAACATTTACTGTGCAAATTGTTTGTTTTAAAATTTATTGTGTAAATGTTTCCTTCTGCTCTGTCTTTGGTTTAAACCTGATTTATGTTTGTACACGAAAATCATTTGAACTCATTTCTTGAGAATCTGGAACAAACAGGTTTTTAAATCAGTATCAAACTATTTATCTGAACTTTTGGCCTTCTAATAATCACCTGCAAAATACAACAATTGTTAAGAAAAACATAGGCTGACAGGGAGGGCTGCAATGGCTTCAGGGAACAGGATAGTGTATGGACGGAGTCCTGGAAATGTTTGGAATGTAATCAGAGGCCCAATTTGGTTGCAGAGTCTTAGGGTGGCGCAGGCAAGGTTAAACAAGTTTCACTGAAAAATGAGTGAAAAGAGTGAAAATAAGGGTTTTCTTGTTTAAACGGTTAATGGTTAACTTTGGCGCGGAAATTCATAATTGTGATCAGTGAGTGGTTTCTGCCTATGAGGAGAGGTGGTTTCATTGCTCATCGCACCGCTTTTGGCCGTGGGGTGTTTTTTCTCCTAGGGCATGCGAGTTAACGTAGAGCTGCCATGTAACCAAAAGGGGCTCGAGCAAAACCACGAATCTCGAGTGCTCTCAGGTAGGTAAAGGTCGTAGATCGAGAGCGCGCGATATGGATGCGCATCGTTAGATCTGGGGGTGAAAGATCTAATGCCTATCGCGTGGTGAAGTTGCACGGAGGCGAATCTAGCGAAAATTAGCGGGGCCTGGGGGATTAATTACAAAGGATCTGTAATTATTTAATGAATAAAGTGTGGGTTAAACATATTGTGATGGGCTTTATAAAGTGGGACCAGGCAATAAATACACTAGGGATATAGGTTAAGCATGTATCAGGGAGGGTTTATTAAAACACCCTAGGTTAAATACGGGGTTTTTTAACCACACCAACGGGGTGAGTTAAACGGGTTTTGTCAGGAAAATGGTGATTTTTTGTAGTTAAATATATAAAGCAAGGGTGAACAAAACTTAGGCTAAAGGGTGTTGATGGGTTTTTTAGGCATATGGCAGAGTTAAAGTTAAATAAAGCGGAATGGGGAATAAAAGCTTAGGGTAAAGGGGGTTTTATGGGTTTTTAGGAAATTTACAAGGGGAAAGTGATTTTTTCAAAGGGGAATGGGTTTCACACTAGGAAAAAGGGGTTTTTGGGTAGGAAATTGTTAGGGTCCCACCCTAACCCCCTTATTTATGTAATGGGACCACGTCATAGTCAAGAGTCAATAAAGCCCATATTAATAATTGTAAGTGGTTAATCCGCAATTAATAACGGAACCACAGTTAGTTGCAAATGGGCCGTAGTATTAGATAGATGGTATTAGTAATACCATGGTACTGGCCCGTGGTATTGCATGTATGAGTCATATATAAAGTATAGAGACTCCCTGCGAGGAGCATCGTGTCTTATTTTGTAATCGAGCTCTGCTCTATTGGAGGTTGCCCCCTCGAAGAGACAAGTGAACATTACTCTCTAAATAATAAAATCATTGCTATTCTGTGTTCTGGGTATCTTTTCTTCGCATATTCTGTATTTGAGTATCACTTGCAGGTTAAGAGCATAACAAGTGGTATCATAGCACTTTCCAGGGCCGGTGGGATCTGCATTTCTTAGCAAAAAGTTTTTTTGGCTAGAGACGTGTTACAGTGTCTTTAAACCACGGGATCTGTCGTTGAGCGCATAAACCTGCGGATTTGGGGAGGCATGAATGCAGGAAATACAAGAGGTGGTCACGTCTGTTGGACTCCCTTGTAACCCCTGTGGGTTCCCCTTCGAGTAGTAGCACATTAGCCAGAACCATGCACGGACTGTCTTCCACATACCCTATGGGTATATCAAAAGCCCCCTAGGCTCCCTTGAAACCTCGCCATAGATAAACCGTCGGCCGTCTTGCGGCTACAGTACACCGAGAACAACACTCGAAGAGATTACTTGCCCGTACGATAGGGTAGTCGGGTTGTACGGCTAAGGGTACGGTCGTTCCTCCTTAGTTAGAGCCCTGAAACATTGGGCCGAGTACTACTACTAGACCCTTATGTATATTGCAATCTCTAGCACCTGACACTCCTCAAGACCATAGTTCCCTTTTCTATCGGGGGATCACACATCATCTCTTCCAGATTCGCTTGTGCAAAGGAGTGCAGCAGCAGCAGACATCAGTTCCAATCAGCCATTCTGATCTATTAGATCCATCAGATCCGTAGAAGCAGTCGGTTTCACCACCCAGAGCTATCAGATCCGCCATTCAGATCTCTTATATCCACCAGATCAGAGTCATTGTGAAGGGTTCCTATACCAGGGTATAATTTTCGCAGGACTTTTGGCCGCATTGACATTTTGAGGATTTGGTCACTGCAGTATTGATAAGGAAGGAGTAAAACTCCGTTAGGAAGTCTGAGATCTTTTGGGGCTCTTATTGGTGATCTAGCCCATCAGAATCAGGACGAGAAGCTGAGCACGGTGGTACCATTCACTTCTTAGTGAATTTTTTTTTTTAGGCAGTCCCAATTTTCAAAAATGCTGGTTGGTGTATGGTAGAAACTAGAGCTCAAGCGATGGCCAATGAAAGGATGGACAAACTTGAAGAATCAATGCAAAACCTCCACCTTCAGCTTACCGGACTATATAGCATGGTCGAGAAAATAGTCCCGAAGGATAAGGAGCAAGCCCACGAGGAGGCGTATAATGGCCATGAACACAATGAGGGTGATTCTAGCCACTCTCCTCACATCTGGCACACCCACCCACCACCCAGTCAGCGACCTCCCAAGTTGGATATGCATAAATTTTACGGTTCTCACCCATCGGCATGGATAGCACAAATGGAGCAGTATTTCAAACTAAATCACATCTTCAATGATAAGACTCAGGTTATGTTGGGGAGCATGTACTTGGACAATGAAAGGTGGAAATGGTGGGAATGGCATCAACGTTGCACTGGACCTTTTAGGACTTGGCCCAAATTCAGAAAAGCTCTTCAAGACTGCTTTCACTAGGAATCATCTTTTTTGGGTCGTCTTACTAAGCTCCGACAGACTGGTACAGTGGATGAATATATTACACCTTTTGAAGCCTTAGTCTTCCGCACTTGGGGTCTCTTAGATGTGTTCTACATGGAATGTTTTATCAGCGGTCTTAAAGAAGCTATCAAAGCCCAAGTCCTACTACACCACCCTCCCACATGGATGGAGGCTTGCAAGGTAGCTCATAACGTGGAACGTAAATTAGCAGCCCAATATAGTCGCCCAAATTTCTCTGCTAAAGGTCACCCCCCACAGGCTCACAACACGACTCAAACACTTAAAGTCCAAAAGGTGTCACCTGTGGAGATGGCTGAAAGAAGAAAGCAAGGCATATGTTACTACTGTGATGAAAAATACTCCCCAGGGCATAAATGCAAGGAGCCCAAATTTTTTCAAATTGATGCCACTGACTACAGCTCAACAGAGGAAGAGCCACCACTGGAGGAACATGAGCTGCTTGAAGAAGACAACCAACAAGACAATGTCTCTGACGAACCAGTCATTTCGTTGCATGCTTTGGCAGGGATTTCTTCCCCTCAAACTCTCAAAATCAGAGGTTTTATTAAACATTGCCCAGTAGTAGTCTTGATTGATAGTGGAAATACACATAATTTCATCCATCAAAAAGTTGCAGAAGCAGTACATTGTTTTGTACGAGCAGTTTCTAACTTCCAAGTTCAAATTGCGGATGGAGGCACAATGAAATGTGAAGGCCGCTGTAAAAATGTCAAACTTCAAATGGAGGATTATCAGTTGAAAACCCACATGTTTTCCATACACATGGGGGGTTGCGACATTGTCCTTGGAGCTGACTGGCTCCGCACTCTTGGGCCAATCAATATGGATTTCCAAGAGTTATATATGAGTTTTAAGCAGAACAACTACACACATACCCTCCGTGGACTTCAAGCGGGAGCCCCCTCTATCATCAGCTCGCATAGGATGGAAAAATTGTTAAAAAAGGGCAATCATGGAGTTGTAGCTCAATTTAATGCCATCCAGGCAGTCGAAACCAAGCCGCCGCCAATTCATCCTGAGATGCAACAGATTTTAAATAACCATCTGTCGGTCTTTGACAAGCCTCGGGGGCTTCCACCTTCGCGAGGGGAACATGATCATAGCATCGCCTTGGTTCCAGGGGCCCAACCCCCAAATGTGCGCCCATACAAATATCCGTTCACCCAAAAGAATGAAATAGAAAAAATCATCAAGGAACTTTTGGAAGCCGGTGTCATTCGTCCCAGCATTAATCCTTATTCATCCCCAGTGGTCATGGTGCTCAAGAAAGATGGGGAGTGGCGGATGTGTCCCGACTTCAGGGTCCTCAATAAGTTGACAGTTAAAGATAAATTTCCCATCTCGGTGGTTGATGATTTGCTAGATGAACTCAATGGGGCTCAATTTTTCACGAAGCTGGATCTTCGCTCAGGCTACCACCAAATTCGCATGAAGGAAGTCAACATCCCCAAGACTGCTTTCAGAACTCATGAAGGCCACTATGAATGCCTGGTCATGCCATTTGGTCTTTGTAATGCTCCCTCTACTTTTCAGAGTCTTATGAACCACATTCTCAAACCATATCTCAGGAAATTTGTCCTTGTCTTCTTCGATGACATCCTAATCTATAATTGCACTTGGGCCACACATCTTCAACATGTAGATCTACTCTTGCAACTGCTCCGCAAGCATAAATTATTTGTCAAGATGTCCAAGTGTTCGTTTGGCATGGCAGAGGTAGAGTATTTGGGCCACATTGTGGGGCGTGAAGGTGTCAAGGTGGACCCCAAAAAGATCCAGGTAATGCAGGAATGGCCTCAACCTAAGACCTTGAAGAGCTTGCGAGGATTTTTGGGTCTCACAGGCTATTATCGTAAATTTGTCCGCAACTGTGGTCGCATAGCGA
>APFE030408740.1:38699-61568 GCA_000404065.3 Pinus taeda
GGCAGCGCTTCAGCAAAATCAGAACAACAGAAAGACAAGCAGAACAGCAGCAAGAACAAGCAGAAAAAGTTGATTTTTTGCTGAAAACTGAGAAGTTTCCAGGTGGTCCGTTTGGATGAAAACGGATAAGTTTGCTTGCTGAAAAAATTATTTTGCTGTAATTTTTTGCTGAAATTTTCTTGCTGTAAAAAGAATTTTTTCAGAAATAAAGAAGAGCTCTCAAACTGGTTTTCCCCAAGAGTTGTAGGGGGTTTTTCCAGGGTCACGTTGACCAAAAATATCAGTGTTTTAATGTGTTTTAATGGCTGTTTATTACTGCTGATTTTTATTTCTGCAATTTCCAGCATTCTGTAAATTTTCCAGAATTTGTGTTTTCAGCAAATTTTATTTTTCCATCTTGTTGAATGTATGTTTATGGGAAAGGGCATCTAACTACATGGGAGAAATAAGGAGAAACTGAAAACCAGGGTGGGAAAACAGAAATTTTAACAATTCTGTGTTCTGGGTATCTTTTCTTCGCATATTCTGTATTTGGGTATCATTTTCAGGTTAAGAGCATAACAGAAATGACTTTTGAAAGGTAATTTACTAGGAAAATGTGTGAAACCAAGGGGCAAAGGTGAAAATGAAGGGAAAAGGGTATTTTAACAAGAAATGAGGGAAATGGGGGAAATTAGTAAATAAGTAGTGGGGGGTGAAATGGAATGAGGGGAAGTTAACCAAATCAACTTGTGAACATCATTTCACTTTCATGACTGCTCCTGCACATTGAAATATTGGATTAAGCATGATAAATGTGCTTATGCTTCAATCAACTTTGTACTTTTGCAACCTTTCTTCTACCTACCGTTTACTTACCCTAACAATTTTTTTTCACTTAATTGGGTGCATTTAGGCTAGTAAACCCTTTTATTTCCTTTTTCTTTTGAAAAACAAACTATCGAATTCTAACCTTATAACATCCAAGGGCTCAGATTAAACTGATGAGCTACTTATTATTCTCTACCTAACTACTGATCTTCCAAGGTTAAATAGTTTGGCTAGATCTTTATTCTCTAACTATAAACATGAAATTTAAAGCATGAACTAGTCAAGATTAAACTATTTGACTATCATGGGTTGTGGCATTTATGACAAGCTATACACAACCATTATTTTGCATAATAAAATAAAAAGTAGTGGCACTTGGACTTGCACACTTTCATGATATGATTTTTGCTTTTTTCTTTTCTCTCTAACCTAACATTTTATTTTTTCTTTCATTTTTTAGGGCATCTATCCTAACATTTTCTTTGATATGGAAATATTTATTAAAATATTTCCTAACATTTTTATTCAGTATTCTTTTTGTCCCTATCCTAGCTTAACATTTTTTGAAAAATATTTTCATTTTTTGGACTAATTTATTCTAACTTATCAAAACAAAAAAAATGCTACAACACACCCTTATTTTGATAATGTGACTTCAGTAGTAGAAGATCTACCCATGGTCCACGGACCATGGGATTGTATAAATATAGCTAAGCTCTAAGTAGTTTGATAGCAAAATAATAGATAAGGTGGAAGTAATGAAGATGTATGTGAGATGTCTCTGAAGTGTAAGTCTAAATTTTAGGTCGTAGCGTAGGTAGAGGCTCTGTAGCTAAGTGCGTAGAGGCCTAGTAGTCCACAGCTAAGTATGCAGACCCCTGCAGCTGAGTGCACAGGGTGAGTCGAGTCTGTAATCATCTGGAAGTGTTAATAAAGAGAAGTTTTCTATCATTTCTACATATTTATTTCTAGTTTATGCATCTGTTATATCGGGTATGAATTTCACTTCTAATGCTTATATGATGCGCAAATGTGTATAATTGTATTGGTTAAGTAAACGCAAGTGGTAACATCTTTTTACATGAAGCTAACTAAGATATGTTAATAAGATCAGTAAGATACTTATCCTAGGTTGGAAAATAGTGTAGTTTGCTGGCTAGTAGCGCGAAAGGACTTCAGCCCCTGGGTAGGGTTGCGCGGAAGCTGAGTGTAACATTTCACAAAGGTGTTGAAGGTTAGAACAGAGCGTGAAGCAACCTACGTGAAGGTAAGGTATATTTGGAATAAACCGACATCACAACCATCTCAAGGGTGCAGAAACTTGGTTCTAGTATCCCCCCATACTGATTCAGGTGAGACTTCAGTCTACGCTCCACGGGCTGATGCCGAAAGGGCCAGTAATGTAGGGATTTTTTTGGCTAACTAGTGTTGAACTTGGGTCAGGCCCCCTCAAGCCAACATTTACAATTATTTTGACCAAACACTCAATCACACTATGACCTGCAACCCAACCATGACAACATCCCAACAAACACTCTTATACCTCCCAATAATGCCTTTTCAACTCTAGGAAGATTGACTCTTTTACAATAATGACACTTCCAATGATGATACTTTTACAAATGACTCTTTTATAGATTTACAATGATGACTCTTGGCCTTAATACTTCTTCACAATATGCAAATGATTGTCATGTCTTCAAAGGATGTCCCGTTGAGTCTTGGCCTTGATACTTCTTCACAATATTCAGATGGTTTTCATGTATTCAAAGGATGTCCTGCTGCAATGCCTCCTTTTATTTGATACTTCATATTTTGAATTCTTACTCAAAGTTGTACTTGAATCTTTTTCTACCTGCATGCAAAATTTTCCCGGCGAAACCAATCCCAAAACAAAACAAAAAAAATAGCCTTCAAGTTACCTCTGCCTGCAAAACACATGTAATTGCATAATAATGAATAAATACAAATTAAAATTACAATGTGTACCTGAAGTGTGCTTGTCACTTTTTTTGTTGCCTTGTTGCAGCAGTAGAAAAAGACTCCCACTCTTGATATAGGCTTGGACTCTATGCAACATTATATCCAAAACTGACCTAAAGATATATAATAAAAACTGATGACAGACCTTAGACTTGCGAAGGACCAAGTTCTAAGTACAACAACAGAGACCATTCCATCAACTATGACAAGAAAAGTAACATGAACTCATAACATCATATAGATTTAGAAAACTTGGTGTAGCATCAACAATATGTAGCATAAAATGTGTAGTATCAAGAATAGGACATCCGAAAATATAATTGTGACATATAGAGACATAGAGATATAACTGAGACACTGTATATACTTACGTTGTCCTGTAAAAACATATGTCAGAGATGATACTCAAAATTCAAATGTAAAAAACACTAATCATACATACCTTGTTGTAGGAGACTTACCCTTGGCTATTGATGTGTGGTCCTTACTGTAGTGATCCTTGAGTGCATGTTTTGCTTGCCTTCTAGGAGCTCGATATCGAATCTATTGTATCTATGTAATTTCAGATTTTTAGGGTCTGAAATTTCATCTTGTGGTAGCCCTCTGATTCCTCTATCCAACCCCACAGGTCAAATCAAGATTGGATTCTTCAAGAAAGAGTTATGCCCAATCTCGCACAATGACCTGATTCTACACTAGTTCAGTAGAGCAAACTTGTACGAAGTGCCACGTGTCACTATTGCAACCATAGGTTTTGAAAATGCTACTCACAAAGATAAATTTTGTCCTCTTTCTAAGACTATTTATGCAATTTGAATCCAATTCTCAAAGAGACATTTATGATGCTTTTACTAATGTCACTTGTTTGACATGGAATTTGGGAGTCTGCAAAAATCCTAACTTCTTCAAATAATATCTCCAAATATATAGTGAACCAATACCAGAAATTCAGTCACGCGTTCATCAAGATCTCGGCTCAAATGGGTTTTAATTTCAAATTCTAAAGCTTTGCAGAAAAAACGTTATAGTGAAAATTCCACGATGACCTGTTTGAAGCCAGAATCTCCCTACAAGAGGAGGATATGAGGGTCATTATTTATATGAATGTCTTGAGTTGAGAGGGTCCTCAACAAGTGAAATTTGGAGGGATTTTAGGAGAAAAGAAATATTATTAATTATTGACTATTCAATGACCACAAACAATTATGAATGTCATGCCACAACCCCATAGGGTTTTAGCCCACTAACAAGGTTACTAACTTCAAACGCAAATAACTCTCAAACCTTTAATAACTGGGAGGCATACCATATATCAACAGAAAACATCTCAACGAGTAGAATCCATAGAGAATATATTTGACACAAAATAATATGATTTGTCAAGTCAAAATTCCCTTGCAAGATCGGGGTAGCCCCTGGTGCTGCTTGGGTTGACATCAATTAAAACCACTTATCAACAATCTCCCCCTTTGGCATTGATGGCAACACAAGTACTCCCCCTGTGATCATGACACCTCTTCCTAATAGCTTCTCTCCCCTTTTATCATCAATGACAAAGGGTAACTCCCCCTGAAAAACAACCATCCTGCGGACCTGTACACACCTCCACTCCCCCTTTCTACTCGAGTAGATAAGAGAAAGAGTCTAAAGAAAACTTGGGATAATCCCAAGCTTTTGGTGAAGATACTCAAATGCTTCATGAGGTAATGGTTTGGTAAATATGTTAGAAGTTCGTTCCTTTGTGCCAACATATTCAAGCTTGATATTCCTTTCAACGACCTGCTCTCTAACGAAATGATATTTAATCAGAATGTGGTTCGTTTTAGAATGCATCACAGGATTCTTGGAGATATTGATGGTGCTGGTGTCATCGCAAAATATGGGAATAGGCTCATCAAACTTGACTTGAAGATCTTGCAAAGTTTGCTTCATTCAGAGCACTTGTGTACAACAAGTTACTGCCACGATATATTCTACTTCTGATGTGGATAACGAGATTGAAGACTGCTTTTTACTTAACCACGAAACAAGACAACCACCTAGATAGAATGTTTCTCCATTGGTAATCTTATGATCATCGACACTTCCTGCCCAATTTGCATTTGTATAAGCTTGTACAATGTTGAAACCTCAAAAATCATTGCTACAACATGGGGGAAAACCACCCGGTCCGGACCTTGGGTGGCAACTCCTTTTCCATTTGGTGTAGTGGCTCTAACTGGGGATAATGGGACCAGTTTCCCAAAAGAGATTTTGATAATGTTGATGGCGTGATATATGCTATAACGGGGGGATGATTAATCTAAATGTAATCTAATCTAAACTATTAAACACATGCATATATCCTAGTTTAAACAATATTAACTATAACTATGCCCGGGAATAAAAGTGAAGTTGCGATCTACAATAATGTCCTATAGCAATTGGTAATAAATATCATTAAACTGTAATAAGAAGTGAAATTGTTTAACAATAATCGTTTTGGATAAATAGTTATCCAAAATGATTGTGAAAGATATATCGCATATAGAATTGTCATGTATTTAGCATAAAGTTTAGACCAATACCATACAAAACTTCAATAATGCTAACTGAGATTCAAACTTTCATACATAAAACAATTTGAAGAAGAAATATTGCCTGATACATAAACAAAACAAAATCACAAGATAAAAGTACCATTTTTAATAAGTTCTTCTCATGTTTTTCAGTAATATCAGCCTAATTCCAATCAATCCAACATTATCTAAGAGTACAAAAGTGAAATTTAAATAGAACATGCCAGATAAAAAGAAAATAGATCATGTTCCATCCATTCCATCATAACCTCCTCAAAGGTACAGAAGTGCATGTTTTGAAGATTGTTTCTGGTAAAATTTCTGGACCCCTCTCTAAATGCATGAGAGGGGTTTAAATACTAAACTATAGGTCCTAAAATAGATTATTACAAAAAATAGCTAAGGAGGTTTAAACGACCTTCCTTAAATTATGTGAAATGAAACTAAAATAGAAATAAAACAAGGTGACTAACTCCTTTACATTTGATCCTTAAGATCGCAGATATCCATCATTGGTTTGAGCTGTGTGGATTGGCCAATCGCAGCTTTCAACTATCTAGTAAATACAGCATCTGTCAGTGCTAGCACCATTTTTTGTGTGGAGGTGGTTAGGCATCGCAAGGTCATCCACTGGCTGTATGGTTTGACTAAGTATTTCCAGTATGCTTCCCAATTCATCTTGCTCATTGTCCTAATTGCTTCCTCTCTTTCCTTTGTCGCATGGCTCTGTTGTTGCTCTAGTTGTTTGGAAGTTGGAAGAAATCCTAGTATGGATTCTGCAACCAGGTTGGCGCCATGTAGATTTCATTGATAGTTACAATGACGTTATTTGTTGCTGATACGACAACCACTATTTCCCTTTCTGCTTGCTTTAGCCAAGAATCCCAGTCTACAAATAGAATTCCTTTATGTGATTTCTCTAGTTTCAGAAAATCAACCTTCCTCCCAGCTTCTAATTCCTACCAAGTGATAAAGTCATAAATCCTTTTTGATATTTCATCATACTCAAGCCTCATGTTGATGACTTGGCTTGTTAGACTATCACTGATCTCACAATAAGGACTTAACTGCAAGATTTTTTGGCATAGAAGTTCCTTTTGGTGCATTAATTGGGAGTAAAGGTTGAGTGCCTCTGTTATAAACTGATCAATTTGCAGATTGTCCTTATACTTATCTATCATGGCTTGTATCTGTGCATCCCTTTCTGCTAGGCTGAACAGATGTTGTATTTTCATCTGTTCAAATTCCTATTGGAGCTTGGCTACTTTTAACTCGGCCTGTTGGTTAGATTTGTCCTTTTCTAATTTTGTTCTAACAATAGGATTTTATGCTCCTTTTCTCTAAGAAGCATTTGGACTTCTGTCGCTTTAGCAATAGTTGTCGTGGCATAGGCTCCTGCAGACTGTGACAGTCTCATAAGGTTTTCAGATGGGTCCATGGGTGAATCTTTCTAGACAATATCCATTGGTTCATTGTCGAGAGTGGTAATAGTTGCAACATCTAGTTTTCTTTTCTTCCTCTACCTCTTGACGACATATTTGTGGGTAGGGATATACAACACATCCAAGGGAGGAATTTCCTCAATTCTCAAAACAATTTCATAAGCGGGGGTGGCAGGAATGAGCTCCACATTTTGAGTGCTTATAGTTTTCTCCATTGTAACTTCTTGAGTTGATTTGTGTTATGAATTATATACCTCAAATTTTTGTTCTTTTGTATGGAGAATTTTATTTAAATTCTCCCATTCTTTTTCTAAATCAATAACTAGGGTTTTTCCAACTGGGTGGAGGTAGAGTGAATTTCAGCTTGTTTCTTCACTGAGGTTTGCTTGGCTGCTTTTTCTATTGTTCTAGCTGTGTCCCTTTCAGACTCTTTGCTTTTACTGCCCCCATTTTGGGGCTGTTGCTATGAGTGCTCTAACTCATGAGTAGAATTCTCCTGGGACTCTGCTTCATACTTATCTTTAGAATTTTCTTTGGAGCTTTCCTCTAAGCTTACATTGGGAGTTGGCTCCCTTATTGATTCAATCTATAATAAGTCCAATGGGACCTTTAATAATCTCCTCTCTCTATATTCATGGAAGTCCTCAAGACAATTTGGGGGGAAAAGTAGTGATGCCATATGCTTCACTTCTGAAAATGTCTCTTTTTGTAGGAAGAGGCCATCGAATGCATCTTCCTCATGGGTGAATGGTTTCACTTTCACCATAGTAGTGAAGTCTTTGGCAATTCTGTTTGGGTCGTATTGTCTTCCTAGGAATGTCGGTAGCTTCAAAGACTTCATAATCTCTGCTTCTTTGCATGCATGTCCAAAATCGTGTAGTTCAAATGCACCACACCGCAACAGAAATGTAGGCCAAATGGAATTTTTCTGATCCTTTAATCCTTTGCTTATCCCACCCTCCCCTGTTGTTTGGTAGGCTATATCCCTAGCCATTAACTTATTGTGGACATAGTATGGGAGGACATGCGGCGAAGCAATGCTCCCAAATACTCTAATATATGTAAATGTTTCCTCCCCAAACCATCTGGGCACAGGTAGGATATCTATTTCATCTTCTTTAGAAAACCTAGGGGCATTTTTGTTGTAAACTTGTTTATAAATAGGCAACATAACTCCATGACAGGTTTTGTAAAAACGGGGGTGAAACTGAGACTCCCACATACTCTTATGATATATATGAATGGGAAGCGGGTCTTACACAGTCCACTTCCATCCATGATAGGAAATTTGGAGCCAAAACAGATCGCATCCATTACATAGGCACTCATGAAAAATGGAGGGTAAACCCTTGAAGAGATACTCCTCTTTCTCCTATACTCCATTATAGCATTCGCCAAATTATCAGACAAAATTTGGGCCCAATTCATTATTGTTGCGTTTATGGCTGCATCTATTAATGGTAGCCATTCTGGAGAAAATTGCTACTATTGGTCTTGCCAAACATTCTACATAACATGGCTACTGCAAAACTATGAGGGGGAGAAATAGATGTTGTAGAATACATACCCATTTTATCCTTTTTGATCTTGCCTTCATTTTGCGTCTAGGTCCACGTGATGTCTACTGGGTCTTCATTCTCCTTAGTGAATTTCTCGAGGAACTATTTGTTGTAGAGATTTTGTGGCTCTATAAGATTGTACATAAGCCGCAGGTTGTTTGGTGAAAAATATTCCATAACCTCCTGCCTGCCATTCCTAAATTCTCTATTTGAGACATCCACCTGATCAATTATCCACTTGACCATATCTGTATATGGAATAATCTTTCGTCTTGCAGCTATGCAGTGCAGAAATGAGCATGTTGTCTCGAAGATGGAGGCATCAGAGGAAACATGACCATCGATTGTGGCCTTTGTTACCAGAGGTCTTGGTTTCTCTTCTTCTAATAAATCATACATGGTCTCCCACATAGAGGTTCCTCCATCTCAACTGCACGTAATATCATAGAATAGAGGGGTCATTTCTAATTTCTTAGATGTGTCTGCCTTTCCTCTCTTTGCCATCGCTCCTCATGACTCTTGCTATGGATTTTTCCTAAAAATGGAGCAAAACATAAGCTATCAGATACACATAGATGAGAATGAACATAAGAATGAATGGTACAGATAACTTTGAAAAGGTGATAAGAAAGGAGTTGTTATTAAACACATGTAAGAAGATATTGTATCACATCGAACTGCTTTTCAAACGTAAATGCCATTAACCGTTACTAAATTCCCACTAATGGTTCCTTATCCCTAGCTTTATTTCTCATTAATGTTTTTCATCGTAAGTCGGGAAGGACACTTTTTAGGGTGGCAAGATTTTTAACTGCGAAAATTTTGATTTTGTGATTGCGATGCAATATCACAAATCGCATTATCGCATTATGTTTATGCTCTTTCTTTTAATGTTCTTTTAGTTTCTGCGAGATGTGAAATGCGGGCTGCTCGTTATCATTTTCAAAGCATAGCTTATTTGTTAGGATTTTCTTTGTAAAGCCTTTTTCCTTAAGCAACAGACTTGAGTGTTTATTTATAACATATTTCGGAATCGATTGTAGGTCTCAATCACATTTCGTAATCTCGCCTGATGATAACATTTCAAGCTTCTCTTAAGTGTTCGCAATGCAATGCAATAAGGGAGATTTTGTCATAGAAATATCGCAAATCGCATGGTAGAAGATAATTTGTTAAGGTGCGCCCTTTATAAGTGGCGATATGTGGTGCAAGCCTTATTTTAATAAGAAATGCCTTAGGACTTAGTTCACATTAAAAACTTAATAGTTTCAAGGTTTAAGTGCAATAGTCTCTTTTGATCGTGTTTCGCTAGTTTTGGTGGATAGCAAGGCTTTTGACACACTTGATCGTGCGATATGCGAAAAGGCAAACATTTGGTATCTTTTTCAAAGGGTTTCATCTTGATATCTTGCTTTATTCCAAAAATTAACAAGAAAAATGCATAAATGCTAAACTTATTTTTGGAAGGATTTTTTAAAGGGTCCTCATTTATTAATATAATATTGACTATCACATTTAACAAAAGGGGGGGTTGTTGAATAGCACAACAATTGGCTATTCACTTGGAATAACCGGTTATCTCTGACAGTTTTTTGAAATTTCTAAAAACTTCCAAAATAAAGGTGGTTTAGTAAATAAAAATTACATGAAATATAAGATAAGTAACATTGCTCTAAATAATAAAAACAACATCTACCTAACTATCATCCTTTTGATTAACCTTTTCAATATGAAATTTGTTCTGTCTACATCAATCATTACTTGGTTTTAAAAATGAAAATAGGGGGACTCTCACAGATTAGCTTTTTTGGTGTACTCAATTGTCATAGGTAGAGCCTCTGCTGCCAGCAGTCATCCATAGCCTTGATAGGGTTACCTTTTAACCAACAACGATTCAATATCCCATCTAGATAAGAGTGCAATTTTTAAAGATAATTTCAGATTTATATACTTGTTGTTCTTTTCATATTTTCTAAACAATTATCTTTTGAAATTTTCATATTATCCCTTAAAGGCCAATGTCTTTGTTTGGTGACGAAAACTGACATTTCCATCCATTTGGAACTGAACAAGCTGGATCTTGATGAGACCCCTTGTCTTTTTATTAATGCAATCTCAAGTCATTACCCTATTTTGATATGTAGTATTGATAATGTTAGCCAGCTATGTCCCTATGATCATGGTAAGCCAGCTCTTGATGAGACCTCTTATCCTTTATGTTTAAGCATATTTTAGAATTATACTCTAAAAAATGAAAGCTCACTAGATGGGGAGAATCATTGACTTCTTAAGAAGTTTTGGATCACAATTATATAGTTTAAAGATGCTTTTCTATAGAGAGGATTTGCTTTGTTACCGATACTTTAATTGATTGATGGTAGAACAAAGGTTTCTTTATAAAATCAAGTTTCAGCAAAGGTCAAATAATTCCAGCAGAGAACAAGCAATTTCAGAGCAACAGAACTTCACCTATGTTTCCAATGCGAAAATCATTTTCTGAACAATCTTTACTTATACAAGAGAAAAGTCAAAATATAAAAGAGACTATTATTTGCAAAGCCAAAAGTAAATGTTCCTCAACTTTTATTTTCCTAAAAAGTAAAGGCAATAATATACAAAGAATAGAAGAGGTTATCTTCTATGAAAACTATCTCTTTAAGATCTACCCATTAACAAGTAGAGATTCTCTCTTGCCTCATAAATCTTGCAATAAAAAGGTTGATGGGCCTATTTGTTCCACAATCTAAAATGGGCCAAGCCACATTTGTTGGAACTTGGTATTCTTACCTTTTTCCTCATGTGCTTTATCCCATTTAAATACCAGATCTCCGAACTGAAAGGATTTTGAACTTACAAAATTTGCATCAATGGAAGCTTTGACTAACTGTTGATGATGTGCGTGTGTGATTATGGATTTTTCCCTTTCTTCTTAGAGCTTAAGGATTTGTAATTGTCTCACTTGCATAGAAGAGGAAGGAGTTTCTTCAATGAACTGAACTAGGGCTAGAGAGGGAATAGCTACATTTGTAGGGAGGAAATCTTCTCTCCCATAGGAAAAATTAAAAGGAGAAGTGCCTATGGAGGCCTTCTAAGTTATTTGATCTGCCCATAGAGAAAATATCAAAGATTTATGCCAGTTTTGTTTACTTTGACCAACGGTTCATTTAATAATGCTTATGAGATTTTTCTTTGTAGATTCAACTAAACCGTTTCCTTGTGGATAACAGTAAGCAGAGTATTTAAGCTTAAAACCTCTTTTAAGAGAAAATTCTTTCATAGCATTGCTTGAAAAATAAGATACATTATCAAACATCAGGGCAAATGGAAAACAAAATCTGGTAATAATAAATTGATTGATGAATTCAATGATGTTTCCAGAATTGGCTACCTTAAGTGGAATGACTTCCACCCATTTTGTGAAGTAGTCAGTTGCTGTAAGGATATATCTATGTTGCTTAGAGGAATGAGGAACAATGTCACCTATTATGTCCATTGTTCAACTAGTTGCAATATTGGCTGGCTGCAATGGTAATGCGGGTTTCCTCTGTCTCCTAGCAACTATTTGACAAATTTTACATTTCCTTACATAATTTTGTGTAGCCTTGAATAAGGTTGGCCAATAATAAGCCCTAAGGGTTATCTCAGTTGGTCAAAATCAGTGCCTCGCTGATCGGGAGGTCACAGGGTCTATTCTCCCAAAAGCCCTTGGGGTTAGGCATAGCTAGTGCGCCGCGGGGCTAGATTCCCTTCAGCGTCGATCAACCCAAATTTTTCCGTGAACATAGCCACCACCCATTGACCAGGGTGTCCGTGAACCACAGCCAAAAAAAAAAGGTTGGCCAATAATAGCTAGCATGCAGGATTTTATGCATGGTTGTGTCTCCTCCAAAATGTCCACCAGCTGGTCCATCATGGAGTTCCTGTGAAACCTTTTCTACCTCATATTTTTCAAGACATCTAAGTAAAACAGAATCATAATTTATTCTAAAAAACACATTATTGATGATTTGGTATTGTTTATCTTTTAGCCTCAAATCCCTTTTCCTCTTATAATATAGTTGCGTCGGGGCATACCCGTTTCTTAAATAAAAGATGATATCAGCATATCTAGACTCAGTGTCATTAAGGCTTACCTCGTAGACTTGTATATCATCACCTAAGTCATGTAGCGTTGATAAATTGCATGCTCCTGCTAACATCCTGCAAAAAACTTGACCTTTTACAATTTTAGCTGGTCTGATTTCAATGTCATATTCTTGCATTGTTGTTACCCAATTTTCCCTCTTTTCACCTACATCCCTTTGTATTAATAGATTTCTCACTGCTGAGAATGGAACTACTACCTTGGTGTGGGTTTTGAGGAGAAGAGGTTTGAAACGCTTTATTGATTTGAAAACAACCAAATCTTGTTTTTGAACATCTGAATAGTTCAATTTGGCCCCCTGCAAATTGGAGCTAAAGAAAGAAATTGGGGCTTCGGCTTTGTCATCATTGACCTATGTTAATATAGTGGCATATGATTTCTCGGAAGCAAAAGTATATAAAATGAAATGATTAGAAAAAATCGAAGTTGCTAAAGAGGGATCATTTATGATTTCTTGTTTAATCAGATTAAATGCTTCATGTTCTGTGTGTCCCCGTTTAAAAAGAGAATTTTTCTTAATCATGGACTGAAGAGGTAAAACAATTTGTGAAAAGTCAGGGACAAATATTTGGCAAAATTTATCTAACCTAGGAAAGATTGCATAGATTTTTTATTATGAGGTAAAGGAATTTCAATGTGAATCCCTACTTTGGATACAGTGAATCCAAAGGAGTTTTCATTCACTTAACACAAAGATAATTCCTTGAGATTAGAAATTCCATACCTCTGAAAACGCTCAAGTATTTGTTTTAAGTCTCTAGATGATTATTGCACTTTTTATAATACACAGTTATATCATCCAAATAGATTACTATTGATTTGTTTACTAAACCTTTGAAAGCTATGTCTGTGTGTTGGGCATGGAATCCCCCCAAGGCATGTTTTGGGGCTTAAAGCCCAAGTTTTGACCAATTCCATTGTAAAGACTCCGCAATTTGTGGGTGTGGAGTGTGAAGTCATAATAGAGTCACAGGGTTGTCCGCCCTTGTTTTTATAATGTAATGTCGGCTTGAAAGATCTACCCATGGTCCGCAAACCATAGAGTGAGGCTCTAAGTATAGAAAAAAACATCTAAGGATGATAACTCTAAGGGATTGATGAAGTGTTGAGTCAAAGTGTAAACCATATCTTTGGGTCGTAGAGTAGGAGAAGGCTCTGTAGTTGAGTACGCGGAGGCCTAGTAGTCCGCAGATCAGTGCGCAGGGCAGTTCAAGTCTGTAATTGTTTAAAGCATTAATAAAAGAGAAGTTTTACCATATTTTTGTATATCTTTCTTGTCTTATGTATTATTGGGTATGAATTGCAAGTTTACTGTTTATTTGTTGCGCAAACTCATATGAATGTGTTGTATAAGTAAATATAACATAAGGGATCCATTTACGTGAAGATAACTAACTGGTGTAAGAAGATAAGTAAAACCTCGGGTGTGACTTAGGGAAATATTGCAGGTTGCTGATGCAGCAGTAAGGAAGCCCCTCAACCCCTGGTTAGGGATGCGTGAAGACGAATCTATCAGGGCACGAAAGCCAGGGAAGTGCGCGAAGTAACATGTACGAAGGGACTAACAGTTGGACCAAATCAAACCTTCAAACATCTCAAGGGTGTGGAAACCTAGTTCCAGCACCCCCCCATACTACTTTGGGTGAGACCTTAGTACATGCTCCATGGACTATTGTCAAAAGGGCTGGTAGTATAGGGATTTGTTTGGCTAATTAACTTTGAACCTAGGTCAAGTCCCAACAAGCCAACAAATGGTTCTGTTGTCGGGACCGAGATCTGCATAGAGATGTTTGATGTTGTATCACTGGAATCCAACTAAGAAAGGAATTGAAGATTGTTTGAATAGGAAGATTCATGAGTTCGTGGCATAGGAGAACAGGAATCCATGACTATCAAAAGAAGAGTGGTTAGGCTGCTACTTATACACAGAGATCCACAAAAGTTTCTTCGCATATTTCCCTACTGAGCTATACAAGTGGATCGTGAAGCTAGTAGATAGCCAAGGAAGGTGAAAACTCGACAGACCTATTGTGTGGACTCTAGAATTGGTGCGAAGATTAGAAGCATCGGATGATAAGATTGTGCATGTTGTTGATCACTGGCTCGATCGAATTATAGGAGGATTCACTACTAAATTCGCGGTAGATACTTGAGTCAGCTATAGCAAGGCAAAACGACGCTTCCTCAAAGAACCGCAAGGTAAGTACATTAAGTCTTTGAACACTTGGATTAAAATGCTACAATGTGAAAAGTAGGTTATGTGAATAAATTTATGTTTGGGGCTATGCGAAGTGGGAGAATTTACAAAAACGAAGGTAGTGCAGAACTAGAAACTAGCCCCTTGATTTCACCTCTACGAGGGGACGAGGAAGAGCTAGCGAAGGTCTCACCAAGAAGTGCGACCAATTTAATAAGGTAGAGGATTCCGCACATACCACTCCTACCCACACCACTGCCAGTTTCACAGTCTTCACCCCCATCTTCGCCCATACCACCACTGCGAGTCAATATGGCAAGTGCAATAAAGTTGCCAGTGTTCAAGGGAGTAGGAAATGAGGATCCGGACTAGTTTTGGTTCGTGATAAAACTTGTATGGGAAGTGCAAGGAGTCATGGATGAAAATATAAAGAAAGCAACGTTGGTCAGTGATCTGCGGGATCGCGCGCTGACCTGGTATATTAAGCATTCTAATGAAAATCTGAATACGAGGATCACCGACATCCAAACTGAGTTGAACAAGGAATTTAGCAGGTCGAATTCAGAGGTGCAATCAATCATTGGGTTCATGGAAATCATAATGCTACCAGGAGAGACCCCTTGGGAGTTGGATCAGAGACTGAAGTGCACACTTCGCGAAGCTAACATGACGTTGACAGATGGACAACACCGTGAATGGTTTGTAGCATTGTTAACGCTACATCTAAAGAACGCGTTGTCACAACAGAGGCTAACAACTCAGGCCGAGGCCATAGAGATCATGATGACACTGCATGATACCTCAATACAGGATCCCAACCTGGGAGTTCAGAAAATTCACACGCAGTTGAAAAACTTGTGCCTTGAGATGCAGAGTCTAAAACAAGACAGGACAGCTCACCCAGAAGTGCGAGATGAGGTATGGTGCATAAAGTGCAAGGGTCAGGGACATGACAAGGACCACTACCTAGTGTTTGCGAATTACCTCACAGGAGGAGGACCAATGCCATTGAGACCAGAGGCACAAGCAGGACCTAGCACGACGCCTGCATTATGGTGCGGGATTTGTCAAATAGGTGGAAAGCATGCTACAGACAACTGCCATCTGTTGCAGAAGTACACGCAGAATTCACAACCATTATTCTGTAATTTCTGTAGATGAGTGGGACATGATGAGTACACCTATAGAAGTTATGAGCTAATGATGGATAGGACTCCTACTTGCAAAGTTCAGACCGAAAGGTGGCCCCTTGACTAGAATGTAGGGATGGCGTGAACTGGATTTCAGGGGTGCAGACGAGGCCGAGGTGGAGGAGGACCTGGAAGAGGTCACAGACAATAGATATTTTACAATTGCAGAGGGCCAAGACATTATTCCCATTATTGTACGAATCGACACATCCATCATGCTTGTATTGTACATTGTTTGATCATGAGACAAAGGATTGTCCCACACTAATGGTGAGGCTATGCGATAAAGGAGCACTCCAACCTCCCCCAACTCAGAACCTGCAAATGATGAGGTCTGAGCCACGGGAGGAAGACCCTAATGTGAACATTGTGCTCCGAAGTGGAATTACAATAGGGGATGACAAAGGCAAGCAACCTGAAGATAGTACTTAGGTTTGCAAGGCTCTGATGAAAGAACTAGAATTTGATTTGGAGAGCTCTAAGGAAACCTTCATGGAAGCTAGGAAGATCTTCGATGATGCCTCCACTTCAGGAAGCAAAGACAAACTGGAGCCAGAAATGGACCCATCGATGCTCACAATGTTCCTAGAAACATGCATGAAGCTGTCGTGCGATAGCAAGGTTGTAAAGGGACTACAGGAACTCATAAATAGATGCGTCAGGGCTACGACAGGAGAATCACGCGTAGTACGGAATATCAGAAAGCATGCAACGAGGGCAGGAAGGGAGATGAGATTGACCGTGCAGATTGGAGAATATGAGATGGACCAAGTGATTCTGGACCTAGGATCATACACGAACATTCTGCCGAAGAAGACATGGGAGCGCATGGGAAGGCCTATGCTGCAATGGTCTCCTATCCAACTATGAATGGCGAACCAGCAAAAGATCCTACCTATGGGAAGATTGTAGGGAATCACCATAGATATTGAAGAAGCAAGCGTGCTAGAAGATTTTGAAGTGATAGAGATTGTTGATGACAACAATCCCTACCCCGCACTATTAAGAATCGATTGGGCCACTGACATGAATGGGATGATAAATCTAAAGAAGCACAAGATGATTTTTGAGCAAACATGTTTGTGCGTAGTTGTACCTTTGGACCCTGCAGAAGGATCGTGTTACACAGAGCCAGTGTGCGACTATGAAAGCGACGATGATTTAGATTGCATCTACAAGATAACCACACCAGAGAAATATTGGGTAAATCCAACCGCAGATGGACGAATCTCATGGGACCGCAAGAGCTCCTAACATTAGATTCTGATGAGGAGATAGAACGATGGCAGAACCGGTTACACGAGGTAACTACGCTAAACTATAACATGATGATGAGATCATCTGCATATCAATGGAGGTAAGGGATCTGCCTACATATGATGGGTTAAGCGAGGTAGATGACTTCCTAAACATATTTGAAAGAGAGGTGTTAGAACAGCAATGTTTCAAAGCTTTAAAATGGGTATTGCGCGCTACGCCAACAAGATGGTGACCTACGCACCAAGGAAGATTTGAGGATTGGCGTGAATGTCGGAGAATGATGCGCATATGGTTTTAGAAGCCTCATATGTGATTAACAAACAAGATTGTCGATTGAAACGATCGACATGCACACCTGTCCAAATGGATACAGGCATATGTTACAAGACCTATGTAGATGCACACAGCCTTTGTGTTAGGAGACACGGTCAGTAAGCATGTACGGGCGAAGCAATTGCGCCAACGACCTCTCAAGTTGGAACAATAGAGTATGGAAGGAACGAATGTGCAAAAGGTTATCCACGTAGAAGCCTTTGATGAAGTATGAAAAGTGTTGAACAAGGTACAGAATGTGCAGTAGACTAATTGGGACCTACGCGTACCAGTGGTTCTCTGGCCTTATAGGACAAAATGCAAGAAATTGACGGGACAGACACATTTCCGATTGGTCTATGGTGTGGAAATTGTCATGCCAATGGAGTATATTGTGCCTAGTCTGCGCATAGCAGCGCTCACAAGTATGAGGGACCGCGGAGCGCTGGACCAGTAGCTTCCATAAGCAGGTACAAAAGCAGCGCGAAAAGGCCTGGCACAATCGCCATATTAAGTTGTGCACCTTCAAGGTACACGATTTAGTGTTACTACATGACAGTAAGTTTGATCAATTCCCGGGAAAGTTCAAAATGCATTGGTTGGGACCATATGTTGTTAAGGAGGTCACAAACGAAGGCGCTGGAGAACCTTTCCCAGGAAAAGTGAATGGCAGTCGATTAAAGCCATACACGGGTGGCCCAGCTATCTGACTAACTACCAGAAGCATAGTCTTCGCACTCAAAGTAGCCAGAAGAAGGTGCAGGACTATAAAAAAATGTAAGGGATGCAGGAATAGATCTAGGGAAGCAGTTCTAACACCACGGTCTCCGAACAACGTGTACAGGAGATTCAGTAGCCAACCACTCAATGCGCTACCGACCTTGCAGTTGTTCAAGCAGAGTGGGAGGGTCTCTGCGCAAAGATCTCGCACCGAGAGAGTGACTCGAGGGCGAGTCATGATGTTTGTGATCGGGGCTTGTTGGGCATGGAATCCCCCCAAGGCATGTTTTGGGGCTTAAAGCCCAAGTTTTGACCAAGTCCATTGTAAAGACTTCGCAATTTGTGGGCGCAGAGCGTAAAGTCATAATAGAGTTAGGATTGCCCACCCTTGTTTTTGTAATGTAATGTCGGCTTGAAAGATCTAGCCATGTTCTGCAGACCATGGGATTGTATAAATAGAGCGAGGCTCTAACTATAGAAAAAACATCTAAGGATGATGAGTCTAAGGGATTGATGAAGCGTTGAGTCGCAGTGTTAACCATGTCTTTGGGTCGCAGAGTAGGAGAAGGCTTTGTAGTTGAGTGTGCAGAGGCCTAGTACTCTGCAGCTGAGTGCGTGGGCCCCTGCAGCTAAGTGCGCACGGCAGGTCGAGTCTGTATCTGTTGAAAGAATTAATAAAAAAGAAGTTTTACCATATTTCTGTGTATCTTTTCCTGTCCTATGTATTATTGGGTATGAATTGCAAGTTTACTGTTTATTTGCTACGCGAACTCATAACTAACTAGTGTAAGAAGATGAGTAAAACCTCAGGTGTGACTTAGGGAAATAGTGCAGGTAACTATTGCAGCAGCGCGAAAGCCCCTCAACCCCTGGTCAGGGCTACGTGAAGACGAATCTATCAGGGCACGAAGGTCAGGGAAGTGCACGAAGTAACTTGTGTGAAGGGACTAACAGTTGGACCAAATCAAACCTTCAAACATCTCAAGAGTGCAGAAACCTGGTTCCAGCACCCCCCCATACTAGTTAGAGTGAGACCTCAGTCCGTGCTCCACGAACTGTTGCCGAAAGGGCCAGTATTACAGGGATTTGTTTGGCTAATTAACTCCAAACCTGGGTCAGGCCTCAACAAGCCAACACTATGGCTCTTTGAAACATTGCACCAACATTGATTAATCCAAATGGCATCTTTTTATAAGCGTAGGTGCCCCATTTTGTTCTAAATGTAGTTTTTACCTGGTCATATAGATGTACTAGAATCTATTTATAACTTGAAAATCCATCCAGGAAAGACATTAGTTTTGAGCCTGCAACTAATTGCAATATATGTTACATAGGAGGTAATGGAAAATTGTCTTTCTAACAAGCTTTGTTGAGATTGCGGAAGTCTATACATATTTGAATATCACCATTATTTTTTATGACTGGAACAAGGTTGGAGACCTGCCTGGAATGTCTGACAGGGAAAATAATCTTGGCTTTCAACAATTTGTTTAATTCATATTTAATCTGATTTTCTAAATTGGGATGGATCTTTCTCAATTTCTGATGCGCAGGATTTTCATCAGATGTCATGGGGATGGTATGTTGAATTAGAGAAGTGTCATATGTTTTAAGATCTTCATAGTTTCATGCAAAAACATTCTTATATTTCTTCAACAAATGTATGAAAGTTGATTTTTCATCTGACGCAAGACCAAGGCCTAGATTGATATTTTGAGGTTTAAGGTCAGTTCCAAGATTAATCAATTCTAACCTCAGAGTTGAACTCTGAAGTTTCGAGTTGGTGGGTCTTTTGAATTTGTCTTTAAGGTCATATAAATCTTCTAGCTTAAATACAGACTTAGGTATGGCATTCATAGTAGTTTCTTGCTTAAGTTGGTTGTCATGATGATCTTCGTCAATTATCTGGTCATCACCTTCTGATGTCAAAAATATTATGATATCCAAATCGTTATTAAGCACACGGCAATTGGTGACATTGTCAGGAATAGAAGTCCTAAAAATCAATTCAATGGAAAAGTGATCATGTAATCTCCTGGTGGATGAGCTTGGAATCCACATTAGCCAAAAGATCAGTGCTTGCGTTTTGGAGTCTTGGGATAGGGGAAATATTGAACGATGTAAAGTGAGAAGTAAGGTCTTGGACTAACAATTGATAATATTTCAAATGTCTAGACAAACAGTGTATAGTATTTCTTCCCTGTTTTATCACAATTTCTGAATCTCCAAACACTTGAAGGTGTTTGATATTAAGGCCGATGGCTTTATACAAACATTGAACTAATGCTTCATATTCAATAGTGTTTTTTGTGCAATCAAATTCAAGTTTGCATGTTGACATAGCTTTTTCCCCTTCTGGGCTAACTAATATGCATCCTACTCCTGCTCCATCGTTGGATTTAAATCCGTCAAAAAATAATTTCCAAAATAAAGAGCTAACTACAGGTTTATATATAAAATTTACACACTTAGAAGTATATGTTTGAGAAAAAATTTCAACTTGAGATACAATAGATTTTTCCAGGAAAGGTGAAGTATATGCATTAAAATTTCCTAGAAATGATTCGACTGAGTAGTTTCCGATGATATTGTTGCTATACGCAACTGGTTCATTCTCTCCTTCTAGTTCTATGATGATATATTTTTGATGTTTTTCACGACCAACCCTTATTTGATTTGGCTTACCATTATAGGAAAGCCACATGTGAGACAAGGTAGTTGCAAAATAACCATGGAGCTTTTCTAACTAGTTTCTACTAAGGATTAAGTTGTAGAACTCAGGAATATTAGCTACAAGAATGGCAATGACTTGACACACTTTAGGGTTTGACGAAATTCTTATGGTAACTTAATTAAGTTCCCCTATAACTTCGACTTGGGATCGGTCTAACTGTACAATATGCACAGCAGATGTTTGAGGCTGAACATTCAACTTTGCACAAACTATTCTTGGTAAAATGTTAGATAAAGGTTGAGAATCAACTAAACAGTTGTGTAGATTTTTATTGAAAATTTCAAAATTCAACAAAAATGGAGTGTGTGATTTAGATCTTCCTCCAATTAGAGCAATATCGGTAGGATCAATTTTGTCTAATCAGGTGTTAGGGGGCCTTCCCATTTCTTGGGCAGCTTGCGAGATTACAACAGTAGGAAGAGGTGAAGTACAGATTGCTTTGAGTTCTTTGAGGAGTAGCTTCTATTGGTGTTTCAATTTACTAAGCTCGTGAAAGGTAATGTTCGCCCTAGTCTTTTTCATATCATTAACAATGTTATATTCCATCGGATACTATCAGGGTTTTAGCTGGAGGTGAAGAATTCAATTAAAAAGGGGCATTTTGAGTAGATTTAGTTGAAGATTTCTTACCTGTTGTTTTTTCCTTGGGAGATGGCATTGAAGCCTTCTGTTTTGAATTTATTTGTGGCAAATCAATAGGGCCTCTACTTTGGGTTGCAACAGGCAGTGCTTCTTGTGTTTCTTCATTGGGAAGGATAAAATCCCACATCCCTTGTAACTTTACCACTTATTCATCATCAGTTTGTTCTTCATTTGTTAAGACTTCATCTTCCTCCCCATCTGATTCAACATTTGAAATAGAATTTGGAGGCTAAGGATCAACAGGGGAATTCCTTTTATATGGTCTGAAATATTTTTTTGAGGAATTCTCTACTACTTGTTTCTTAATATCAACCATTTCATTAGACATGGTTTTGAGGACCTCTTGTAAACCTTTGAGGTCAAAGGATCTTTTGGTGATTTTTTCTTGGTTTCATCCCTAAAATTCACTTTCTTGGATTTTCGTTCTTCTAATGCATTTTTCTTATCTAAGGCTAGAATTCGTTTTTCTACAGCTATTGCTTCTTTCATATTTTCTGCCAAAGTTGGCTTGGCAGCTCTATCGACAAAAATAGTTTTGTTTTAAGGGAGAGAAAAAATGTACCATTCATTTTGGACTTCATCACTGGGCTTGGATGTCATTGGTATCTTATTCAATAATTTATTGAAACGAGAATTGAAGTTTTTGATTGGTTCTTTAGGTTCGGCTTTCAAATTGGAGAGATCATTGATTAGGGTAGTCGTGGATCTGTCATCTCCAAATTTGGTTAAGAACTATTCTTGAAAGGCATCCCAACTATTAATAGAACCTAATGATAATGAAAAGTACCATGATCCTGCTGATCCTTGTAAAGTATAAAGAAATAATCTTACAACTACATCTTCTTCTACTGCTGCATTTAGGTTAATAGACAACATAAAATTGTTTATGTGTTCCTCAGCTAGTAGGCCATTATCAGGATTGAACTTGGTAAGCCACCTTTTGGGATGGGCTAGCAATGGATGTAAAGGTCCTGCCATCCTGATGGCTCCTAGATTTGTCCATGGCCTTGGAGGGTTTTGAGCCATTGTTGGTATCTGCATAGAGGAAGATGTTCCAGTGGTTGAAGGTGATTGGGTAGAGGAGGGTTGAGTTCCAGTATTGTTAGGTCCCTATACTACTAGTGTAACCCCTATTGTTATTATTGAAACCCCCTTATTATACTGGTGTGCCCATTCAATCTCCATATTGTTATTATTGTTCCCCATAGAAGCCCACTATTGTTATTGGTGTGCCCTTACATTATTATTGTTATGTCGGCTCTGATTATATTATGACCCCTTAGACTCCTATATATAGAAAGGAGGTCTTTTCATTTGT
>APFE030408740.1:100662-110732 GCA_000404065.3 Pinus taeda
AGAGAGAGAGAGAGAGAGAGAGAGAGAGAGAGAGAGAAAATTAAATAAATAATGATTTATTCAATTATTCTCATGGGGTTCCCCGGATGCTGGTGTATAGCCAGGATGTAAATGCGATGGGACAGGGGTGGGGCGAGGTGGGACGACACCTGCCTACCCAGTACCGAACAGATAATCGCCTTCTAAATGAATGACCTCGGCATTTGTGGAACGCAGGGCTCATTTACTTCACCTCAAGTAGCTCTGATCTGCCCATCCTGTCTTCCGATCTGTTTAACGCCTCCGCACGCTCCGGTTTGCCCCAAACCTCGGCTCTCTTCAATGCGACAATAATGGCGGGTGCATCTCGATGCATGAAAGAGGACGATAAAATAAGGCTCAGCCATGGGATAGTTGTGGATCCACTTTCATTGATTCACTCGCATTACTACCCAGCCTTTGATCTCTGCTCTGGTTACGGTCTGTCTGGTGTTGGCTCTCATGGCTTAAAAGGGGAGAATAATCTGGAGCTATGCTCTGGACTTTCTAAGGAGCCGCCTCCGTCAATCCTCTGGTTTCTCTCTTGGGCCTCTGGCCTTCGTTTTGATGACTATCTGATTTGCCCTGGCCCTGCCATCGCTGCTGCTCAGCCTTGTTTTTATCTCGCTGTTGTTGTTTCCCCTATGCCCCGTTTGTGCCATAGAATGAGGTACCATAGGGGCATTCCTCGGCGTGTGCCTTTCAGCCCATCCTCCAACTCCCCCTCCCTCTCCAGTGATTTCCTAGCCAGCCATTACCCTCATACTCGCAGTGGGAGAGGGCGTCTTCATTTGCCCAGCCATTACCATCCTCCTAACACCACGTCTTCTCCCTCGTTTGGCTCCGCGATTTTCACCTTCAACTGCTCTATGAACCACCCAAGGATCACAGCTCACATTTCGGTGGTCTTCCATGAGGAAACCCAGGTGGGGGAGTCTAGCTCTCATCCGGAGGGCCTTGGCTCTGTCTCTGCTCTGAATCCATTTCTCCAGAGGGGGATTGGCAGCGCGTCTTTGCAGGCTCCAGATGCACAAGCTCGCAAAGCTCTTGACTTTGTGATGGCACCGATGGATCCTGGTCCTTCTGAATCTGAAGTTATGCTTGCAAGGGATCTGCCTGATACCGGTTGGTGCAAAATTGTGGAAGAGCCTCCAGATGATTAGCTTGCTCCCTGTTGCCTTTTTTTCGTGTCCTGCGGCCCATACTATTGGGCTAGTTTTTGTTCAAACTGCTACGTGGGTTCATTCCTACAAGTTTTTGTTCAAACTGCAAGTTTTTGTGAATTTCTGTAAACTCTACAATATCAAGAAGGTCACACTTGTTCCCCCGCGTGGGCTCTGATAACTGGTTCGAGATTGAGTTCCCTGTCATTGGGTAGTCTCCCTATTTGCGTAACGAATATTCTCTGCCTCTCTTTCAGGGCAGTGCTTTTGACTTCGGTCACATTATAATTTTACCTCCTTTTTTGTTAATAGATTAATCTTATTTAGAAAGAAAAAAATATTCTCATGGGGTTATTGGATTTTAACGAGAAATAAATTAGGAAAAATGGTTTCCTAAATGATTTCCCATGATGAAAGTGGTTTTACCATGGTAAAATTAATCATACACGGTGTATTTTAATCCACCTATTAAGAGATGGCTAGTATTATAGGTCATTTTGTCGCATCTGGTCAATAGGCCTACAAACTGGGTCCATCAACATCCATGAACACCTTGTCATCATCTCTGGGCAAAGCCCTAAGCATGATTCTCCAAAATCCTTGAGTTTTTGACCTTGACCAATTCATTCTTGTGCTTTTAAGCCCAAGCGCACCCTAGTCCTTTAGGGGCCTGCGTTCAGCAACCGTGGTTGCTCAATTCTGCACCTGCTTTGATCAATAGTAGGTTGTCCCTTGTTGGGGGTGTGTTGAATTTAGAAATTTGAGAAAATTAAAAGGAATCTTGAAGATTCCTCTTCCAAAATCTTCCAAGAGTTGTTACAACCATTTACCTTGGATAAGAACCTCAAATCCTATCTCATCCTACCTTGGAAATTTCACCTCTTATCCCTTGAGCTCATCCTCCCATCAAGAGTGGATCTCAAACCTAGATTGGTAAAAGGATAGGCATTCCTACACTACCATCCTCTCCTATATATTTACTATGATCCACAAGCCATAGATGGGATTTTGGAAACTATTCATACCCTTATGTTGTCGATTTGATCATAAGAGAGTTATCATTCCCATGCATTAGGTGACCTTGAGGTGTGCATTGTGACAAGGAAGGACAAGTCAACTTGGGAGATCTCTACAAGATCAGATTCCACTTTTGGTTGTAAATTCTTTACAAAGAGTATATCATTTTCCTATATGTGTTATGATATGTTTACATTCATATATTTCAATGCTTGTTGATCCATTGAATAGAGTGATTGGATAATGCTACATAGATGTTGTAGATCTTTGGCTTGTGTTGATTGTTTGTGCAAGTTCTAATTATAGCAATCGGAGCTACGGTTGGAGCTTACAAGTCGAGAGGAGAGAAGAGCTTGTGACAAATCACAACTAAGCATCTTTCAATTCTCCAATTTCTCTAAGGAGAACTTTATAGTCTTTGCTTTCTATTGTTCTTTACCATGCCACTAGGTCTAGGGAAGATACTTTTGTCCGTAGTCATAGATTTTGTATAACAACTTGGAAACCATAATGGGGATCGATTCATTCCCTTAGTGATTTACTTGACTTTATTCCTTGTCACACCTCTTGAACGAACCTCTTGTAACATTACGCAAATATCTAGAGGTCTAGCCTGGAGACGTGTTCCAGCGTTTATAAATATAGGAGTTGTCATTTTTTGCTAACGTTGCATTCCAGGGGTGATATCTCGTTCCACATACATACGTGTATTAGACTGTTCTCCATGTATCTCTGGGTATATTGGATGGTGATCCACTCATGAAAAGTATATGGGAATGCTCTCATCGTACAATTATGTATTAGACAACACTAACACGAACTGCACTTCCACGTATCGTCAAGTATATTTTGGAATTCCACCATAGGTTTCTATCCCCACCATAGGTAACCGAGTCAGCCACCCTGTATACTGTGATACACTAAACACAACATTTGTGGAAATTGTCTGCACGTACATAAATCCTTGGTTTACCAAGGTGGTATATTACAGTTCACAGTGACTTGGTAATCCTTTTGTCTAGTTATCCCTATTTTTATTTGTTTTTATTATTAATTTATAAAATCAAATAATTGACCGAGGAATAACATCCTCCCCACAGAACAAATCCTTAGTGGATCTTAGGTTGAGACTAATGGCAACAGTTCCTGAGTTCACCAGTCAAGGAATCCCCTCCGACTGGAACCCTGGTCCTTTTCCTTCTTTTGGAAATATTGGTGCACCTTGTATGGAAACGTTGTCCATTCTCGGATTTACCATTGGTTTGGTTGTTCTCGACCCCTATGGTTCTAAATGTCCAAACTTCTCCTAACCATGTTCTCCTCCATCTCAACAACATCAACTACAAGTTGATCCTAAACTTGACCCTTTTCCTTCTTCACCTGTTGTTTCTTCATCCCTTTCTTCCTCCTTGCTTGGTGAAATTCTTGATTTTAGGAAACAGGAAGCTAAGAAAAAGAAGAAGAGGATGAAGAAGAAGAAACATAATAAGTAGGGGGGCAACCAAGAAACCATTTCTACCAATGCAACTCGTATGGGAAAACCATCCAATTAGCCCCGCAAAGTTAAATTCCCTTGCAAGTTATGTAAGGGTGATTACCTTCTTAGATATTGTCCTAATATTCCCAAGATATTATAAGTGTGGTCCACAGGCTCACATCATCCTTCATCGTCAGCTTCTAGAGATCATGTTGGTGAAAAACCATTGACTAGTGATCATAGGGTTCGTGGAAATAAGGGTAAAGTTAAGTTCCCCTATAGTTTATGTGAAGGAAATCATCCTATTCACCTTTTTCCTTATATGGATGAAGCCTTAAATGTGTTGGAAAACATTACAACTTCTCAGGCTCATCTTTTGGTTGGTTATCAAAATATTTCTCCCAATCCTCCACTAGTTGATGAAGTGATTGATAAAAAACTTTCTCCAGTCAATCCCACTCTCTTTGAACGTGAATCCCATGAGTGCATTCTCAACCAATGATGTAGGAGCATTCAACCCAAGGAAAATCATTGTATTCTAGTAGACATAGTGGGTCATGTGTTTTAGGGAAGTTGGTTTCCTAAGTGTTAAGTTAATGTAATATTTAAGATTTTGAGTGAGTACAATAGGAATTAATTAGATTTTGTGAGGATGTTTGTAAATGCTCTCGAATGAAGGAGAACATGAGTGGTTAATAATGACGAGAGAGTTAGAAGTCAATTATAACTCTTAAGGTAGTTTCATGATTCGAGGAACTAGAGAGGATTCTTAGGGATTAACTAGAGTTAGAAGTGGACTTAGAGGACATTTAGGAGTCAGTTCAGTAGATTAAGGATCTGAACCAGAATTAGTTCAACGGAACCTTTCTGGTATAAATATAAGCCTACAGGCAGACTATAAAGAAGGAGGCCACTAATATTGAAGATCAGGCCTGAGAGACAGAGAGTCTCGATATGTAATCAATTGTTTATACTTATATACATAGGGGTTTATTCCAGAACTGTAGAGATGTGTGAAATGAATATTAAATGATTGAATTATGTGAAAGTTGTGTATTCTGTAACAAAGGTTGTAGGCAGAGTTCTATAGAACTATGCAGAGGAGAAGAATGATTCAAAGGAATCATAATGGATCATCGAATCCAATTGAAGGATCAGAGTGGAGCTCTGGAGAGGTAGTGAAGTGAGAATTCACAGAGTTAAGCTTAGAGAGAGTTGAGCAGCGGAAGAGCGGAAGAATGAAACCTTGAAGAAACCCAAAACCACAAGAAAACATTGAAGAAATAGCGAAGTCAAGAAAAGGGACGAACGAAGAAGTGAGGGGTTAGTACACATGAACCGTTGGATCTTGGAGATAAACGTACGAGGTTGTCAGATGATAAGAGGCCAAAATTAAATCGCATATATTGGAATCAAGGAATGAACTGTGGAGATTAACCAGAAGCGCTGGTGGAAGAGGAATCTGGAGGATCCGTCGTAGCCATCGATGGTTGAAGATCTACATTCATCGGGCGCAAACAAGTCCAGACGTTAACCAAGAAGAAAGGCAGGTTAATAATCAGAAGTAGTATTTTGGGCGAGGTAGAAACCATAAGTGGTAAAAAGGAGTGGTCACTGAATTCCACTAACCGAGCGACATGTAGCAGCGGAGGAGAGAGAAGAAACCGCTTTTTTGGGTGGGTACTCTCTGTGCTATTTGTCTACCCGAAATCTCTGACAGTTGTCGGATCAAATGGGGTTTGATCTACGGTGGAGGATCAGCTATTAGTTTCTTTTATCGGGTGTAACGTCAACCATTGGATCAAAGAATGAAATGGATGGCAAAGATTGAGGCCGATAGAGTTCGGGTGAAAAGAGTGGACCCAAGAAGGTTTAGGCGTGGTTGTATTTGATTTGAAATCCAGTTGCGTTATCGCATATCGGATACGAAATGAGGAAGACATGTTGGTGGATCCGCGTAATTGCGATAGTGATAAAGGTAAGCATCGAGAACTGTGCAAAGGCCGAAGATTGGCGGAAAAGGTGAGTTTACGTGTATTTATGTATATTCCTATTATACGAAGGTTATAATAGAAATAATGCACATATAAGGTTTATGGAAGGTTATATATATGCGGCTAAGGGTTAATGAAGGTTTATAAGGGTTAATGAGTCCTGACAGAAAGGATATTAACTAAGGGTTAGACTATGGTTGATTTGTGAAATCCTTCCGCATAAGACTTGAGTAAGGGGGCCTTAAACCATTAATAAGAATTGAACATTTGACTCATTAGAGAGTTAAAATTCCTGGGAAAAATGTGATTATGCATTTGATATGCATACTATGGGTGTAAGTGGGGGTAACCCTACGTCAACCAATCATCGGTTGAGAAAATGATTGACTCGATTCCAACTTCATTTGATTGTACCTTTCCCGTAGAGAGTGAACTTCATATTGCTCAGGTTCTTCGCCTTTATTTAGATTTGAATCCATTGGGAGGAAATCCTCGAATCCAATGGCATAGGGGAGAAGTTATCACGTTCCCATAGCACTCGGGGGAAGTTATTTCATTCCCAACACACCCCCTCCAAGTAGTATGGTCACTTCCTTTGATTGGAGTCGACTACCAGGATATTGCCTTCCTCCTTGTGTGCCCTTCCAGATCATGTTATAGGCTTATAATATGCTTGTACCAGGCATAGTTATATACGAAGGCGTGTTTGTTAGTATTTTTTCCTCAACTACTTGGCAAGATTTCGGCTCTCTGCAGCTTGAGCCCGTTACCCATAATATGTTCGTCTTTAACAGAAGAACCAGTCAACCATTAGGGGTCCTTCCTAAGTTACCTATTACTTTGGGAGGAAAATTTGTCTATATCAATATGATGGTAGTCCAAGACCCTTTGGATTTTAATTTACTCCTTGGGCGTGACTATGTTTATGACATGGGAGCTCTTGTCTCTTCACTCTTTCATGTGATGTGTTTCTTACATGAAGGAAGAATCATGACTATTGACCAGAATTCGTTTGTTGGTCCTAATTTGACTCCCAATCGACCACCTTCCCTAAATGGTCCTTATACTCAAGTGGTATCTCACCCACCACAGATTAATTATGTGGAAACATGTTCCATGCCCGCGTTAACTGATGATCTAGTTGGTGATGTAGTGCATCATTTCCTGGGGGCATTAGAGTCTGATCTTTGCATTGGATCCTTTGAAACTTTCCAGATCATTGTTCTTCCATTTGATCAAAACCTCTTGGAATCCATGGCCTCTTAGAGGTCATGATCTAGGTCTCGGAGCATAGTTCTTTGTCTTGTGTCAAGCTCATTAAAAAATGAAACAAGGTTCCGGAGCAGAATTCCCTGTCTTGTGTCAAGCTCATTAAAAAATTAAACAAGGTCCTAGAGAAAAGTTCCTTGCCTTGTGTCAAGCTCATTAAAAAATTAAATAAGGTCCTGAAGCAGAGTTCATTTTCTTGTGTCAAGCTCGTTAAAAAATGAAACAAGGTGTCATGAGCATAGTTCTTTTCTTGTGTCAATCTCATTAAAAAATTAAACAAATTCCCTTTCAATTTGAGTCCTTGATTAGATCTTGTAAATTCCCAATCGAGTCTTTCACTTGATCTCATAAAAGAACCTTCATTCTATCCACTTATTAGTAATTAGTAGTCTACTTAGGTGAATGAAATGAAGCTTGGGGGGAATGTGCCTAGAATTGTGTCATTATGTTGGGGGCATGCAAACCAATTTAAAGCATAGTTTCCCATGTTTCAAGCTTGTCATAAAATTAAACCAATTTCAAGCATAGTTTCCCGTGTTTCAAGCTTGTGTAAAGATGAAACCATTCTCACTTTATCCTACGTGATTTCCATTTTTATCAGCATGTTTCTACCAAATGGACCTCAGTTTCCTCTTTCCATCATCATCATCATCTTCTTGGCTGATCATACGCGTTCACTTAGTTATTTTGCCCTTTCCTGAGCAACCGCTGCGATGAGTGGTCTTATTAGCCCACCTCTTGACCTCTATGTGTTTTGAGCAGTTCCATCATGACCAGAACAAGTTGCTACCTTTTATACCACTCATTCCTCCAGGAGGGGTCCTCTTTCAACCTTTTTTAGACTCCCTAAACATGAAAAGATTATCGAGCACTTGTCTTTTCCAACTAGTTAAAGCAAATGAAAAGACGTCTACTCAGTATACGTTTAACCCTTTTTCCAGACTGAGATAAACTATCTATGAAAATGGAATACCTTTGTCAAACATGGCTCAGAGATTCTCCTAAGTACTATTTTCTGCCTTTTAGACTCAAGAGACTATCTACGAAATCAACCTTTGGAGTTTTCTTTTTTGCCTCTTTTTGAAACTCTCTAAACATGAAAAAGGAGCCAAGTGAGACCTTCGATAAACTCGTAAGAACATCAAATAACGATGGACTCGTAAGAACATGATGGGACCGAACCACTCATCAAGGTTCGTTAAATATACTCTGAGGGATTCATCTTAAGGATGAACTTACAGATCAAGCATATTGTATCCTCCTCAAGCTTGTTAAAATATGAAGAGGTACTGACTAGCAATGGTTGGGGAAATTGGGAAAATGGGATACTCTACCTATTAATGGCAGTGAGTTTCTCTCGAACACGACACTCTTCCACTTCATCTCTGTGGTTGTTGGGTTGGGAAATATGCTTGTCTTCTAGTTCATCACACCATTTCAAAGCCCCCGCTTTCGTTTTTTGGGTAATGCTTCCAACTCCATTCAGTGTCGTCAATGTGCTCAAGAGAAGTCATTCAGTTGATATCGGCTATGATACTCTTAAACCTTCATTCCATGTATGTCATTCCTAAACCAGTTCCACATCAGCATCATTATGTCTCAAATCATGATCCCATTTCCTGTCATTAATGGGGGATAAATTAAGGCCCTCCTATGATGGGTCGCTTCCTATCGACATCAGCTCATTATCCAAGAAGTTGACTTAGAAACTCTTCCTTTAGTACCTTGGGACTTGCATACATCAATGGTAAGTCCTTTCTCTCCACGATAGGTTTTCATCATTGTCCTTCGACCTATAGATTTTGTGTGTTGTTTGACTTCAACTCATTCAGTCACATCATACGGATTGTACTACAGTACCTTGATAACCATTAACATCATCAGTGGTTTCTCTTGTGTCTGTTAATGGCTTACATCATTGTCTAGTAATCAGATGGTGTCTTCCATGTTCGACTCCAGCTCCTTTATTTGCATGGTTAGACTCGTACATTAGACAATCGATTGAATGAGATAGAAGACCCTGAATCTAGTTCCATCCATCCGAGTTTGGATTTCAAGATTAATGCAATATTACAAACCATGATGGCTATGACCATATAGACAGTCATCCAATCATGGGTCCATCCTTTGTCATTATTGGACATGTCTTCTTAATCATTGTACATGTAATGTTAGCTTATGTATTAAGCATGGGTATGCCTCCATCAATAAAAATTTCATGATGAAAATGTATTATAACAGATGATGATCCGACTAGTTGTTCTTGATCCGAACTAGTCAAAGGTAAATCACTTCAATCATTAGTTTCCATTTCTAAATTTTCACTTTAGGGGGAAATATGTCATACGTCATTTTTCCACATTCATTCAATAGGCCTACAAACTGGGTCAATCAATATCCATGAACACCTTGTCATCATCCCTACACAAATCCCTAAGCATGACTCTCCCAAATCCCTGAGTTTCTAACCTTTACTGCTTCATTCTAGTGCTTTTCAAGCTCAATGCACTCGGGCCCGTTGTGGACCTGCGTTTAGCAATAGGTTTCTCAATTCTACACCTACTCTTATCAACAACAAGTTTTCCCTTGTTGGGGGTGTGTTGATTCTAGCAATTGAGGAAAAATAAAAACAATCACAAAGCTTCCTCTTTCAGAAGCTTCCAGGAGTTGTTACAACCATTTATCTTGGATAATAACTTTGAATCCTATATCATCCTACCTTGGAGATTTCACCACGTATCCTTTGATCTCATCCTCCCATCAAGATTTGATCTCAAGCCTACATTGGTAAATGGATAATAATTCCTAAATTACCAACCTCTCATATATACTTATTGTCATCCACAAGCTAGAGGCCAGATTTTGGACATTAATCATACCCTTATGTTGTTGTTTTGATCATAAGAGAGTTATCATTCCCATGCATTAGGATGACCTTGAGGTGTGCATTGTGATAAGGAAGGACAAGTTAACTTGGGATTTTTCTACAATATCAACTTCCACTTTTGGTTGTAAACTGTTAGGCCCCTATACTACTAGTGTAACCCCTTATTGTTATTAGTACAACCCACTTATTATATTGATGTACCCATGTAGTGCCCATATTGTTACTATTGTGCCCCATAGAAGCCC
>APFE030408740.1:111037-139767 GCA_000404065.3 Pinus taeda
TTGCCCCCTCGAAGAGGCTAAATTCTAAGGCGTTGATCTCTCTTTTCTATCTTTTTGTGAGCTGGTTTCATAACATAAACTCTCTCCCTTTCATATTAATACAAAGAGTATATCATTTTCCTATATGTGTTATGTTATGTTTACATTCATATATTTCAATGCTATGATGATCCATTGAATAGAGTGATTGGATAATGCTACATAGATGTTGTAGATATTTGGTTTGTGTTGATTGTTTGTGCAGGTTCTAATTATAGCAATCAAAGCTATGGTTGGAGCTTACAAGCCAAGAGGAGAGAAGAGCTTGCGATGGATCACAAGTAAGCATATTTCCATTCTCCAATTTCTCTAAGGATAAATTTACAATCTTTACTTTTTGTTGTTCTAAAATAGGCCACTAGGTCTATAGAAGATACTTTTGTCCATAGTCGTGGATTCTATATAATAGCTAGGTGATCACTTTTATGTGATAACAAAAAGGATTGATAAAAATACTCGAAAGTTTGATTCATGTGTTGAAGAGGGTATATTTCTCAGATACTTTGCTTGAAGTAAAGGATACAAGTGCTACAACAAAAGGACAAAGAGGGTTGAGGAATGCATTGATGTAGTAGTTGATGAAAGCGTACAACAATTTGAGTCCTCCAAAGGAAATATGAACTCGGATGGAGAAGAGAGTTCAGCCATCATGTCCTCAGACCATAAGGAAATAAAGTCATAATGAATATGTAGAAATGAGCACAACTCCAAGACCCAAAACACCATCCAGGTATGTACAAAAATAACATCCTGGGAGTCAAATTATTGGAGATCAAGAACTTGGTGTTCAGACCAAGAGGAAATTTGTTGCCAGTCCAAGTTGTGAAAATCTTGCTCTTATCTCAGGTTGAGCCTAAGAATCTCAGTCAGGAAAGTGATTAAAATTCATGGGTGAGAGCTATGAATGAATAACTTTACCAAATTCAGAAGAATGAAACTTGGGAGATTGTTTTGAGACCCAAAGAGAAAAACATCATCGTCACAAAATGGACCTTCAAAATTAAGTTAAATGAGCAAGGTCAAGTAATCAGTAACAAGGCTCAACTAGTTTGCAAAGGGTATGACTAGATAGAGGGGGTATATTTTGAGGAAACCTTTGCACCAATAGATAGCTGGAAGTTATCATAATGTTTCTTGCCTTACTTCAAGGTATATCAGATGGATGCAAAGTCAACCTTTCTCAATGTAGATCTAGAATAAGGAGTATACATTGAGCAGCCAAATGGGTTCATACTCAAAGAAAAGGGAGGTTTTATTTGCAAACTAAAAAAGGCCTTATATGGGCTCAACCAAGCCCCTAGAGCCTAGTCTGCCATATTGGATACATATCTTCATAAACATGGATTTAAAAGGGGCATTGCGGATAGAAATCTGTATATAAAATATAAAGATGACTACCTATTGATTGTGGTAGTGTATGTAGATAACATAATCTTTGGCAGTGATATGGAACGATTAGGACATCAATTTTCAAACTGTATGCAGACAAAAAGATATGTCCATGATAGGAGAAATATATTTTTTCTTAGGGTTGCAAATCTCTCAATCAAAGGATGGCATCTTCATCTCCCAATCCAAGTATTTGCTAGAAACACTGAAGAAATTTGGACTAGAAGATTGCAATTCATTTAGCACTCCCATGGTTACAAGTTTTAAGTTATGCAAAGAAGATGAGACGCCATTGGTAAATCATATTTTCTACAAATAAATGATAGGAAGCTTTTGGTATCTCATAGCGTCTAGACTAGACATCATGCAAGCAGTGGGTCTTGTGGCCGGATTTCAAGTCTGCCCTCATGAAAGCCATGTGATTGTTGTCAAAATTATTTTCGAATACCTCCAAGGGACAACAGACTATGGGTTATGGTATGTTAGAAGCAGAGAGTTTAAGTTGGAGGCCTATATTGATGTTGATTGGGTAGGCAGTATTAATGACAGGTAGAGAACTTCTAGTGCAGCATTCTTCTTGTGAAACTGCATAGTCTCTTGGGTTATGTTAGGGCCTAAATCTACCTCAGGATGAGAAAGGCAGGTATAGGGTAATATCAAACCATGCTTAACCTGGTAGCTAGCCCTACCAGGTCGAAAGAGGGCTCTCTCCTTGTCAATATCAATGAAAAATTATCAAGGAAGGCTTGAGATCACTGATATAAAAACTAATTTTAGGCTAGGTATGCGTGCTCAGAGGAATTTGATTGAATTTAATGGTTGGGTTGCTAAATCAAATGTGAAAGGCAGTTTTGGGTCCAGGGAATGAACTCAGTCTTGCAGAGGTTTCTGTGGGGCGAGGTAGGCAAGTGTTTTAGCACTTTGAAATGAGTGTAATAGTGAGTCTAAATATTGGTGAGGAGATGTAGAGGGCATGCAAGTGTCATGAGTCCCCTTCAAACAGTAGAAAACATATAGAACTAAACAAACCCCAAGGTAGAGCACTGGAACATCAATGATTTCCACCTTTATACTTGATTCATTTAGTTAAGCAGAAAAGAGAGAGATAATGGCACACATAAACATATGATAACTTGAATCACGGAAGGAAAAACAATACTAAGTCACCTTGCACGAGAATCCCACAAAATGTTGCAAATCCTGGTCTATTTCCTTGCCAAACTGCAAAGATGATGTACAATAGTGCTCAAAGCATTCACAAGAGTCCAACCTTTACAAATGACTAAAAAAACACATGATATAGACCTCCAAACCACCTGAGCTATCCATCAGGGGTCGAATCCATGAAAACAGGGGTGGTTTCAACCATATCTAAACCAGGAACACAAAAATAGGTAGTGGAATAGCTTGCCTCTAAATCTTAGGAAACTGATTCATTCAACTCTAAACCGCCTACAACTGATGTATCTACCTTATCAAGTCAATTTTTATCATTTTTACATCATAGTACATCAATTTACATCATGTCACATCATGAATTTGACCATAAGAGAGAAAAAGTCAAACTAGAAGAAAACTAGGCGAAAAACAAAGTTTTTGAGCAAAATTGGCACTTTTTCATCCTGTGTGTAGCGCCATTTTTTCTGTGCGTGGCACTTTTTCCAAGCTGCTTTTCGAGGCCTTCCCCTTCACCACATTTGCTCAACGATAACTTGTTGGAAAGGTATGTCCGTCTAATTTTTAGGAAAAGTGGAATTTTTTAATTTGGTGTCCATTTTCCCCTCCAAAATTGCAATCTCCCAAGACTGCTTCCTGTGTGGCTAAAAAGTGGCAGAAAGGGCATTTTTGAGGTGCTTTTGGCCCTTTTGGAGGCCCAAAACTTGTCAAAATTTCCTAGTAATTTTTAAGCATGCATAAATTTTCATAAGGAATCCAAAAATGCCAAGTTTTCCTCAAATGGAGGTCCCTATAAAAAGCGAGCACCGATGGCACTACGCACCTACCAGAAAAACCTATTTTTTCCTTGAAAAATTCAAAAATGTCAAAAAGTTCACCAAAATTCTTGAAATTTGGCATGAGTGATCTATGTCAGGTGCTATGTTGGGCCAATGAAGCTTCAGCCAAGATTTTGAGCTTATCTTGCTCTTTCTTGCTCCTCAAAGTTCTCCTTAACTTGACTTTTAGGCTTCTTATTTTGTTTCGGGCCAAATAGTGATAAGCCATGTGGCGCAACATCTTTTTCTCCTTATTGGCCTTGTCTAGCAACTTCTCAAGGTGGATATTGACTCTTTCCAACCATGATTTCTAGGTCGGCCTCTATTTCTTGCTCTAGTGAAGTTAGCTTTATTTTCCTCTACTTTGACAATTGTCAGTTCTCCCTTATGTTTTGCAACTCCATGATTGTTTGTTTGTCCTCAAGTTACTTGTTACATTGCTCAAGGTAATTAATAATCCATTTAGCCCTCTCAATGTTAAGTGATAGGCCTTTGATCTCAGCTTCCTTCTTCTTGATGATCTCATCCTTGAGTGAGCCCAAATCAGTGTCCTCTTCCTCAATCAAAATGAAATCTCTGTCTTGGCCTTCAGAAGGCCCTTCATCATGCAATGGTTTCTTTCTTCTGTCCTGTACCTGCTCTGCTGAAGAAGAAGGCAAAACTCCTTTCACTTCGGGTGAAGATAGCATTTTCCTGTTGTCTAGTGAAGGAAACGAGACCCCTTCCACCCTGAGTGGAGATAATACTTGTTTGGTAGCTGCAAATAATCTCCTTGTGCCTTTTTCATAAGTAATAAATATTGGCACTTCTGTAGCTTGAGTCTCATGAACCTCTGGCTAATTTGAAGGCCCTCCTTCCTCTTGAATTATTGATGGGGTCACCTAAGGGCCTTTGAAAACCTCATGTGAAATGAAGGTATCCCAAGAAAAATTTAGCAAGCTCAGCTGATGCAAAACAACAATTTTGATTAATGAAAAATGATAAATGTTATTGATATGTTGAGGAAGAGGTTTCCTTTGCACCAATGTAGCCATCTTCTCAATATTTCCACATATGAAATATGGGAGGTTCATCATCCTCACTCTAGTAAATTGCACCAGCAATCTAACATGATAAGTGTACAAACGAGAAAACTTCCCTTCACAGATGAAATATTTGATAATGAGCTTCATGAGCGGAGCATAAGTGTCCTGTAGGTATCTAAAAGGAAAGACCCTACTGATTTGCTTTTGATAACTAGCCTTGACATAAGGCTCATAATACTTTTTGCCCACAAGCTGTCCTTTGTTCCACCGTTCACCCACATTTGGAATACATGTTGCTGCAGTTATGGTTTCAGGTGTCAAAGTGAAGGAAACACTTACTATGTTCACCTGGCCATTGTGAAGATGAAAGACAAATAGCCTGGCAAGTTCATGGTGGTATTTCACCCTCTCCACCATCTCACAAAACTGGTAGCAAGGCTGATGTTTAAAACATGTTACTGCAAGAGGGCAAGCTAGTAACTCTGTGAGTGTGGTGGGCTCCTCCCGAATGTGTTTTCCTCCCTTATGTGGTTTACTTGGTGCATGAATCTCTTGGGAGGAATCACTCATAGTTTCCTCATCCCTTTCATAAGTTGAATATGTTTCCATATTTGCCAATGTATGGTGTAAAATGATGAGTATGAAGAGATTTTCTCAAGAGTAGGTGATTATTGTTTTCTCCTTTGGGATTTGATGAGTGGACTGAAAATATAAGTGGAAAGAAAGGTTTTGATGTTGGTTGTAGGATTACTAGGGAGTGATAGGGGGTAGGATGAGTGTCAATGAGAGAGGGAAAGGGGAAGAATAGGGAAATGTAGTGGAGAGGGATGGGATATAGAAAAATTGTGCAAGGGATTATAAATAGCAAGAATGACAAAAACCCTACAAAACCCTAGACAGTTTTGCAAGACAACTGTGCAGCAATTTAGGGTTTAAACTTTCACCTTTCAAAACACCATCAAGGATGACTTAATTTCTTTTTATGGAAAATGGGAGGGTTTACTTACTTAAAGGGATGGTATTTGCAAAATTTGGAGCCCTAGAAAGTCAATTGAATGAGTTTTGAACTTGGTTGACTGGTGCGCTATGCCAACGCCCAGGTGCGTAGCGCCTGGCAAGTGTGTCACACCCGTTAGAAATCCTTTGTAAATCCTGTGCCCGGTGCGCCGCGCCTGGCAGGTACACTGCGCCAATGCCCAGATGCGTCGCGCCAAGGAAAAAAACTTGAAATTTGCTGTGATTTGTCCTTTCTCTCCTCAAACATGATTTTCCTCCTATTCTTTCTTTCCTTTGCACAAAATGATGTCTTCTACACAAATGATCTATTTATATACAAGTGACTTTAATTTTTCATTTAGAAAACCCATTTTCTAAAGTTTGCTTTTTCACTTTTGCTTTTTTTTTTTTTAACTTTGTTTTGCAGTTTGGCTCTCTTTTTTGTCGTTTGATGGACTCATGTTTGGATTTTCTTGTCTCTTTTGCAGGAGCTGGAGTGTTGGAGTTTGGCAAGATAACCCAGGCCTGCAGATGATGCTTTATTACATATGAAACATTAAAATTACATAAATTTGTACATGAAAATAGAAAAACTTTGTTTTCACCTCAAAACAGAGGTAAAAACCATTTATGAAGCAAATCATCAGTGAAATTTGTGATTTTATGAACTTATTAAACATCCTCATGTGCCTACTGGCCTCTTATTGAGCTTTTGAAGACCATGGTAGCAAGCCCTAGACTTAATGAGACCTAAAACCCTAAAAATGGATTTTGCAAATGTAAATGACAAAAATGACTGTAAATGACCTGAACTTGTGAAAATAGGCCAGCAGGTAAAGACCATGAGGGAAATTTGATAATGAACCTCCATCAATTGATCCATGACCTAATGGAATGCAACTGATCGGATGAGACACCTAAAATGCATGCAAAAAGAGAATTTTATCACTGATGGAGGGATGAAAATACCGACAAAGAAACAAGACTCCATTTCTTTATCAACTGTTGAAGCAGAGTATATTGCAGTTGCCACTTATTGCTCACAAATTCTCTGGATGAAGCAGATCTTGAAGGACATTAAGTTAGATTTGAATGATCCAATTCCAACCATATGTGAAAACACTAATGCCATCAACATCTCTAAAAATCTTGTCATGCATTCAAATACCAAGCACATTCTTATCAAGTTCCATTTCTTAAGAGAATGGATCGGAGCTAGTGTTGTTCGACTTGAAGATGTGGCCACTAAAGAACAACTTGCATACATCCTTACTAAGCCACTTGCAAGAGAGCCCTTTGCGCATCTCCAAAAGTATATAGGAGTTATGACGACTCCTCCCAAATGACTCAATTACAATGGGCGTTGGCATCTACTTAGCTTGTGGGATCAATATAAGGGTAGGTTGTAGTGTTTCAGGGGGAATTTTCAGGAGAATCCTTTGTCATTAATGACAAAGGGGGAGAAGATTATTGGTGCTAAGGTAGAGAACAACGATGAAGAAGACCATGCCTAGTCTCAAGGAGAGCTTAGCGTGTTTCCATCAATGACAAAGGGGGAGATTGTTGGGCAGTTGGAATTGACTAAATGGTTGGTGGCACCTTGTATGTTGGAATTGATGTCAACTGAACTGGAATTAAGGATAAAGGCAATAGTGGTTGGCATTGAGGAGCATGTTGCTTAGGGGGAGTCCCATGGTTGCTGCAATTTTCTATAGAGAATCATCACAGTAGCAGGCTTACTGGAGAAGTCGTAAAATTATGACTTTGATGGTTGGGGAGCCCCAGACTTTGGAGAGGATTATGTTTCAAGAGATCAGCTATGTTAGTTGAAAATTTCCTGGAAAGATCTTTCCAATGGTATGTGGAACTCTGCAAAATGTCTCAAAAGAGCAGGCTCTAGGCACAAGAAGAAGTTTCAAGGTGCAAAGAAAAGTAGAGAATTTGAATATGTTTTTTAGGTGGCAGATGAACTCAAAGAGCACATCAAATTTACTCAACTAGAAATTTCTCCGAAAGAGATTTCCAATGGTATAAAGAATTCTGCAAATGTTCTTCTGAATCAAAAAATAGAGGTAGTCAAACTTGGGTCTGCAAAAGTAAAAATCTTGAAACCCGAAAGGTTAATTTAAAAAGTATTATGGGATTACAGTTAGTCAATGAATTGCGAAGCCCGAAACCCCAGAAGGCCCGCAAGCCCGAAACCGTGGAAGGCACAGAAGCCCATAGGACTTGACGAATTCCATTTAATAAAATTTATGGTTCCGAGCTCCAACTTAGTAGCAGCACAAGTGGGATCGACAAGCGGAAAATAGGTAAAGGCAACAAAGAATGGTTTTAAGCGATTGGTTAGTGGTCCACATGAGTTGGTCAGCCCGGTGTGGTGACACGAAGCGTTGATGTGGAGTGTGTGGGCCAGTGTCTGGAAGCCCGAGAACCCTAAGTAATATGGAATTCGATTTAAAATATGTTATGGGGATGTGGACATCTGGGCTCCATCTTAGTTGTCGCATAGATATATGAAGTGGGGTCTATGAACGTGTAAGTGACAGATTTGCATGCGATTAGTAACCAGGGTCCATGTGGATAAAAAAAAGGAATTTATCCCTCCCCATAGACTATTAAAGATGTTAGCGCCTAGAGGCCTAGCCGAAGGTCACAACACCTGGTCCTCTAGCAGAAAACAGATAAAGGTTCCAAATTACTTAATCTTGCCCAATTTAATTTCACATTGCACATCACGATAATAACATTTTGATTGACATATATTATGACACTTTTGCAATGATTTCATCATCGTGTTAATAAATAAAGTTTGGGGAGGCACTATAAAGTACTCATATATCACATAAAATCATATCTTAATGGAAATTATTTCTTATTACTATTGTGAGGATGTTCTCTCACACACATACAATGTATAGTTAGCAATTGCTCCAAAAGGTGTAAAGAGAGGCGGATATGGTTGTTAAATTGGAAAATTTTACTTTGGTTTTGAATAACAACACCACTTTATGATTAGGTACATGACATAGTCAGCCTTAATGTTTTAATATAAATTTACAAAACTTCAATTCAAGTATAATTTGAAAGCTATACCAAATTTAAATATTAACATATACACTTTATAAGTTATAATGTGATTATAAAATAATATTTTTTTATCAGTTTAATTGTGCTTATCCATGTTTTTCCAAAATAACACAACTCACAAAAAATTAAATAAATTAATTTAACTATTCTTCAAAATAATATAATCTATCGAAAATTAAATATATAACTCTTAGGAAGAAAGAAAAATTACTATATTGAAGTGTTTAATCCCACTCATAATCATTAACCAAAAGCATACATAGGGGCCAATATCTCTTGAAGAGCCAAAATTCTTATTACTCAGTTAAGAACTAATTCTCATCAACTTCATTGTGAAACAGGGTGCTAGAAAAGGCCAAAGGAAGTGTGGGAGGAAAGGGTATGCATTTTTTGTTCTTTCGGAAAAGTGGAAACATAAAAACATTTCATTTTAGAACGTGAGGCCTTCAAAAACAACAGGAAAAGTTATACATGTACGCTAGCAGCTAGCTCTTGGGATAATCTATTTAGTGAGGGGTTTGTCGATAAGCTGAGAGCATTTATTGTGAAACTTCACAGAAAAATGACCAAATACATCAAACATATGAATAAGCATTATGTCCCATAAGTTATCTTTAACCTTGTGAAGGTTAAAATAATTTATTTCTTTTTTTATTTTATATATATATAATTATAATTTGCAAAAAAAAATTGAAAACAAAAAACACTGACATTAATATAACCTACACCTAAAAATTTAATATAGTTAATCTATTAAATATAGTTCACGTAAAACGTGGCCAAAAGATTTGAAAACGAAAATCCAAAATCCAAGTTATTATAACCTATGAGTTAAAAATCCAAAATCCAGCGTATCTTGCTTAAGTTAATATAACCTCATGTCAACCACCTCTTAGCATATTCATATTGTATCAACACTGATTTTCTTTCGCCACGTCATCACTCACTACAACTCCATATTGTGTGGATTAAGGAAACTATGAGAAAATTCATGGTTAAAAGCCAGATTGGAGGTGATCAGATTAAAAATCATTTCGACAACATCCATTTTGAATTGAAATCGCCCCGAAACATGGATTCGATATAACGTTCTATCGCCATCCATGCATGCAATCCACATGGAATGTTTTACTGCAGACTTGACATGGCATTGCAAGATATCAAACAACGAGATCATGTTTCTGTGGGTAGATTCCAACACCGCAAAGTTATTCACGTAACGAAAACATGATTGTAAAATGTTTCACACCTTACACACTTGGCGGTCAAATCTTCAAAATGGCACTCTCAAACTTCCACGTTGGTCAGCTATTTTCACCATCTAGAGCCAGATCGCCAAACAATCCGTCTTCCTAGACCTTGAGCAAAACCTCCGCCAAAATTGAATGAAATGACAAATTAACAGAACTTCCAGAAATCTCAAAGTGGATTTTTTACGTATTGAGTGAAGATGAGAAGGAAGAAAATCAAAAACATCTCGGCCACGATCCCGCCATGAAAAGTTATTGTCAGATCTTTCTAGCAAGGTTTCTTCATGAGATTGCTAAGAATCTTATGCCTGCCATTATAACCGGGCTAGAACTCTATAAATCATTTCAAACCAAAATGCACATCAAAAGTTTGTATTATATGAATTATTTTGATGAATGGAATAGTAAAAGGTCAAGTCACGATCTGGGTAGTTTCGAAAATGCATGCAGGCCATGATGGCTATTAATAATTAGTTGTTGGTTTTGCGGAATCTTTTGGCATTACATGAGATTGACAGGTTACTTCATAGAGAATAGAATGAAGCTCACCTTCAAAGCATTATCCCAACTTGGCCTATCGAATAGAGAAGAATTACGATTCTATTTTTAAAGATTGACCTGTTGTGCAGGTGGAATGAAGCCACATTCTTAGGTTGGAGAACTCTGATTCATCTGACAGAAATATCCGAAACTACGGCTATGAAAATTCAATCTTTACCAATATATTTGCAAACTATGGCTATGAGAATCCAATCTTTACGGATATATTTGCTTTTGAGTAATTACAGAATCTGAAATATTGTAGTCACTCTTTTATACGAGTAATTTTTTAGTACGAAAAGGCTAAATTACTATTTATTTCAAAAAGAGATAACAGTACATCATCAGCGGGTGGATAGTGATAACATATAGGTGCAGCCCGAATAGGCAACCAAGCCAATGGAGTGAGATAAAATATCCAAACCATAAACTCAAAACCTCATCAAAATATGCAAGAAAATAAGAAAATATGGAAACATAGAAAGTATCAACGAAAGTATGTAAGATCAGAAAATTCAAGAGCAACTAGAAGAGAAAAACGGGATACTTGATACATACCCCTATTGGATGAGATCATACGCCTATTGGATGAGATCAATCCAAATATTTGGAGCACTATTTTGATCTCCAGAAATTGGAAAATGATTAATTTGGTTTTAAAAGGAGAACAAAACAAGCTCAATGCAGGATTATAATAGAAAATTTGTTGCAAGGATCCCATAGGTCAAACTTATTGGCGTAACAACTAGATATTTTATTAAACATAATTGATTTGTGGAGGCTTGAAATAGTTCAACGAATAATAAATAAAAGAGAGAAAAATAAAATGCTATCTTAATATGAGGATTGTTCATAGAGCAAAAGACACATGGTAACTACAATTAAAAGAGAAGCAAGAAGAAGCCTATTAGAAAGAAATAACAACACCGAAAACTACTACATACCTCCAACATCCATTTCAGATTCTTTTAATAACCGGGATCAATAGCCTTGTCATGATATGTAACTTTCACACCAAGTATGTTGTAAAATGATCGGGTAAAATAGACATCTAGGAGTTGGCCATCTAATAATGCTTTTGCACTCTGTAAAGAACATAATCAACAAAGATCATAGAGCAACATATGCATGTTCCCTCTGCACCCCTACGTATTTGTGTTCATCGAGTTTATTTGCTGGAAGATTCATATAATCAATTACTGATGCGTTCAAATCAAGATCTTAATGGGCACCTATCAGTGCATTTTCAAGCAGAAGAGGGGATTGATGCTAGTGCGTTAACAAGAGAATGGTATCAATTACTCTCTAGGGTGATTTTTGACAAAGGTGCTCTATTGTTCACCACTGTTGGGAATGATTCTACATTTCAGCATAATTCAAATTTTGTTATTCAAACAAAACATCTATCATACTTCAAATTTGTAGGACGTGTGGTAATGCTTCTCTTAATTCAAATTCAGTTATTCAAACAGAACATCTATGCTACTTCAAATTTCTAAGACATGTGGCATTGCTTCTCTTAAACTTTAGTGGATCATTAATCTGAAAGGGGAGGGGTTTTAAATTTCATCTTTCCCTTAAGATATGCAAATATCTGTTATCCTCGTTGAAGTTTGCAAATGTTGCATTTGGTCGAGTCGGCGACTGAAAGTTCGACTGGGCCTACCAATTGAAATATCAAGAAGCCTCACGATCTAGATGATTGGAAGTACCATAAACAAGTAAACGAGATATCACAATATTATCATTTTATATTATTTAATGTGAAAGATATAAATTATAATGAAATATGAAGAGGATCTGTCCGGGCCTACCAATTGAAATATCAAGAAGCCTCAGGATCTAGACAATTGGAAGTACCATAAACGAGATATCACAATATTATCATTTTATATTATTTAATGTGAAAGATATAAATTATAACGAAATATGAAGAGGATTTGTCCGGGCCTACTGATTGAAATATCAAGAAGCCTCACGATCTAGATGATAGGAATTACCATAGACGATTGGAATTACCATAAACGGGATATCATTTTAACTATTATCATTTTATATTATTTAATGTGAAAGATGTAAATTATAACTAAAGATGAAGAGGATCGAGGATCTGTCTGGCTAGATTGTTAGATTTAAACTAACAATCCAAATACATTAAAAGGTAAACTTCTTTTTTTGTTAATAGCTATTAAATTCTTAACTGCTGCAATAAGAGTTCAATGCTCAATTCTAACATATTGTGTGTCAATCCATCTCTTCCAAGATTAACTTGACGATTCCCTTAATGCAATTCCCACTTGTTAATTTCGTTCCTTGACAAAGGCTCCCCGAGTTTCTCATCTCGAGTTTTAGCATCATATTTGGGGCCATTATCCATGGGAAAAGGGTTGGGCGCCTCGACACACTTCATGCCCTTCTTGTCGGGTAGAGGAGAGTTGAAGGAATCCCCTTCTACTTTGTATGATGTTCCGTCACTGCCGACTGTGACTCCTCAGTCATCCCCTAGCTTGGTTGTAGAGTGGCCCATATATCTGTACACTTTCTTACTCTTGCCCTGGCGCTTTGCCTTTTCTTCTTTCGGATTATCATAAAAATATTGGGTGCCTGAATTTCCATTCTCCTGTTGCTCCTGGTTGTGGTGTCGTTGCTTCTTCTTATGAAAGAGGGGAGGAAGAGTGGGCACAGTGGGAGTCGGAAAACGATAATTATTGTTGGTTTTAGTGTTGGAAGGAGGAGGAATTGCATAAGGTGAGGAGAAAAGATTGAAGGAGGAGGAATTGCAGAAGGTGATGAGAAAAGATTGAAGGAGGCACCGTTGTGAATTGCTGCCAGCACCTGTTAATTATTGTTGGTCTACCGCATTCTTCAAAAATACTAAAGTTACAAGTCTTAACATCAAGAATTTTTTACTTCTTATAGCCATAGCCATACACAATAGGTACAAAGGCTCTAATTAACATTCTATAGTGGAAAGTTGTTGCACTGAATTTGTGGTATCTTAGGCATATCATTCAAGCATATTAGTATTTTTCCATTGTTGATATACATAATTAATTCGTTGTTATATTACAAGTCTAAAAAAGATTGTTGCTATCATACTGACTCCTACCTCTTCCATCTATTTAGATATGCAATGGTATACTAATTTGTAGGTTGAGTTGTTTGTGTAGAAATATCGCCCATGGCTTTTAGTGGAAGTCGGCCTAAAACAAAAGGAATACACTGAAATGACAGTGGGTGTATTCCTAATAATGCTTTTGTGTGGCAGTCTTCGTTGAACCATGCCAATGCTGCTAAGTTGAATGGCAAAACCGTCTAAATAGCTCTATTATTTCAATTGGATTGTATTAAATGGTAATTATTAAGGTAGGTTTGCTTATAGCCAACCTTGTCTTGACAAATTTAATTATTGATATTTATAATAAGCATGAAGCCATTTATTCTTATGAGCAATTTTGTTTCTTAAAGATAATCTCGTGATTCGAGAATACTAAAGAAGCCTAATGTATCTTTCCATCTCTTTTCTCAAAAATATTCATATTAACACTACTAAAGCAAATATATTAATTTCAACCAAATTACTTAATCTTGCCCAAGTTAATTACACATTGCACATCACGATAATAACATTTTGATTGACATATATTATGACACTTTTGCAATGAGTTCATCATCTTGTTGATCAAAAAAAATGTTTTGGGAGGCACTATAAAGTACTCATATATCACATATAATCATATCTTAATGGAAATTATTTCTTATTACTATTATGAGGATGATCTCTCACACACATACAGTATATAACTATGTTTCCACTATAATTGTCGGAAATAGAACAGGATCAAAGCAAGAAAAATATAGATATTGTCAAGTGCCAAACGAGTGGATAAATATAAAACAGAGATGGTGTTTAACTTTAACATTGATTTAGATATAATATGAAAATAAGAAAGCAAGACTTTGCCCTTAAACTCTTAACAAAATACAATCATCTTTCTAAGAAAACAATATGGATAAACTCTAAAGATTGAACTGAGTGAATGCTGTATGAGAGATAGATCAAGCTCACTCCATCCTTTGCTGCCTTAAGAATCAATGTTTGTAGAATGCATTATTCCAGAAGAGATGGGTCAAGATCAGTCCATCCTTTGTTGCCTTTGGAATCGACATTTGTAGTACGAATCATGCCGTAGTAACAAGAAGTGAACTTGGAATCGTTAAGAACAGAATATGCTCACTTGTGCACACAACTTCAAAATCAATCAAAGCAGATACAGTAATGAACGATTTGGTCATTAGACCACTTGCTAGCACTATTTCATCATGATTTTATGCTTTGTTTTGTGTGGTAAGGGACAAGTGGATGGATGGATTGTGTTTTTTCATAATATCATAAAAATTAACATAGATCCATTTTTATTGGGAGATCTTATTTCTACCCTTCAATGCAATAACAGCCGTAACAAACTACTATAAATTAAAAATTATAGCAATAAGGACAAGCTGAGTTGTTGAAAGTGAGGCATTGTGATTGCCTCCACCAAGGTTGAAGTCTCCTCAATGACATGTCTCTGCTCGTGCTAGTGGTTGTGAAATGTGAATGAGGCCAGGTGTGTATCCAAGACAACTTTCACAGAATAGATATCCTTAGTGGTGACCTTCTAGCTGATGGGCTGTTCCATAGAGAGTGAGACTCTTTCATCTCATTGTACATTACACATTATAGTTGCTGCTCACTCAGGCTCAATATCACAGTTTTGCTAGAAAAATTATCATGTTAAAACACATCTTTGAGTTGTGAAATAATATGATTTCATTATGGAAGTAATTTTTTTTAGAACATTTGAACTCAAGAATAAACGTAACCTCTTTTCTCTTAATAATTGAAACACAGAATTTAAAATATACTTTTCTATAAGATTACAACCAGGAACCTCCAAGTATAGAAGTATAGTTTCTTTATATCTGACCGCTGTAGCTTGTAGGGAAGAATACAGAATATTAGCATTCAACGAGATTCAAGCTTTCCCTATGAATTTAGCAATTACATCCAAAATTCAACAAAAAACTTGATTTTGTCTGGACATAATAAAATCACCGCCTTGAAAGTAATCATAACCAGAACAGTTAACATCTTCCTTTGTGTAAAACCCTGTAAAAAACAGCATATTTATATGCCCAGCAGGAGTTCGCAGTTGAACTTTATTTGGCTGAGCCCTTCTACTGTTAACTGTAAGGAAGCATCCATTGTCAGACAACAATGCTTTTGAGAAAATCAAAATTAAAATGTCAAACTAGGCCTACATAAGCTGGAATAAGGAAGAAGAGATAAGATAATGTTATTAATGTCCAACATATTACCACAAATAGGTCAATGGGCCTGCTAAGTACAACAGTGGACAAACAAAGTGTACCACAAAGTGTGAACTCAGGAATAAAGATAACCTCCTTTTTCTTAATAATTGAACTAATGTATTTTGAAAATAGTTTCTATAAAGATTGCAACCAAGAACCTCCAAGTATAGAAGTACAGTTTCTTTATATCTTACGGCTGTAGCTTGTATAGAAGCATACAGAATATTAGCAATCAACAAAATTCAAGCATTCCCTATGAATTTAGCAATTATATCCAAAAATCAACAAAAAACATGATTTTGTCTGGACACAATAAAACCATCACCATGGAAATAATCATAACAGGAACAGTTAACATCTTTCTTTGTGCAAAACCCGTTAAAAAACAGCATATTTATATGCCCAGCAGGACTTGATAGTTGAACTTGATTTAGCTGAGGCTTTTTACTGTTAACTGTAAGGAAGCATCCATAGTCCGATATCAATGTTTTTGATAAAATCAAAATTAGAATGTCAGACAAGACCTACATAACCTGGAGTGAAGAAGATGAGATAAGACAATGTTATTAATGTCCAACAAATGACCACAAAGAGGTCAATGGGATGCTAAGTACGACAGTGTGCAAACAAAGTGTAGTCTCTGTGGCTTCGACCCTTGCAAAGAACTGTGAAATCTCTTCCTCTGCATAGTCAAGCTGGTCAGGACATTCATTAAGAAAAAATATCAGAACAAGATTGTTTTGGCAATGCTGATCTTTCCCAGGTCTGTTTTTCCTACAATTCTTAGGTTGCATGGAACAATCCTTTAAATGTGAAGTCATACACAAGATCAATCAAGTTTTCCCGTGCCTCACTATCTTGCAATTCTGAGAATGTGTTTAATATATCCTTCACTATGCAGATTGACACATCCACAAATATTTTTCCCCTGCTTGTTTGATGTACAATCCCTAGGCTGTGTTGATTACATCCTTGAAATGCAGATCTAGCCATATGATTTTAAATGAACAGTCCATTCCATATGTAGGGCTTGCCTCATCATTTTTGTCTAATCTGTAGACTTGTCATTCTGCCTGACTGCACGACCATACTGAATAACTACTGGCTTTCCCTTTAATCTGAAACCATTTGTTAACTGCAGAGCTAGCTTTGCTGTCTCTGTATCTGCAAGACAGAAAAAGCTTCCTTCTCAAAAGATGCAATTAAATGAACTTCCAATAGATGATTAAGGTATTGACAAGCTAATCTTATTCAAACAAACTTAGTGATCAGTAAATTTCTAGAAATTTATAATTCAATATATGCAGTGACATTATTTCTCAAAGATGTGCCATGGGTTAACACTATATGCACCAAAAATGTATGTCTGGTATATGATCATGATTAACCAGACTTTCTGGACATTCACCCTACATTCCAAGTTTGTTAATAAACTATTTTAATTTGAGTCCCCTGCTTGAAGAAAAATCGATGCTCTCATTCCTCTGAGCTGATAACAATACAGCAGAATTATTGGTGATAATCATACATGATAGTAGAAAGATGCACTTGATTTCGGTATTGCTACCTGCTCAGTTGTACCTAGCAAATAAAGGAGGATTCCATCACCCATTGGACAAGACACCGGTCAAATTTTCAAATCTGAAAGTCCTGCAGGGCAATTTTGCCCTTTTTTTTCTCTCTCTTCTTCTATCTTCTTCCCTCTTCTTTCTCTATGCAAATTTCGTACCACCTGTTGTCACTTAGATTGTACAAGCACCGCGACAACAGCTCGGGATGGGGGCTATCACTTTGATCCCCAACCACTCCATTCTAGTTGCCTCCCAACAATAGGTTATGGGGGATAGTCTCTATAGAAATGCGAAGGTGGAAGGCAAATTGGCAACCAACAAACCCGGGAGACATCACTGAGTGGCCTAGCTACTTGGTTAAATTTAGCAAGGCTCAAAGATTAGATTAGATTCGGAAAAGAGACCAGTGCCTTGTGGAGTCAAAATTCTTGCTTATTATAACTTAAGACCAAGTAACTGGATGGACAATCGCTACTTAGATGCTTCACTAACCTATATGAGATGCAAGTCCTAAGATTTAGATGAAATGCAAGGGTCTTGGTCACTTTTAAGTTATATGCCTAGTCTAAATGGAACCTTCCTCTTAACTGTTTTGAGACAGTCTTTAGAGTAGGTTGTGGGGTGGAAGCCAACGAGAAGCAAGAAGAGGTTTGATTAACGATACCTCCCCCTGTGTTCCAACCACCCAGTGCCTTCGGTGCTGCAGAGATTGTGGCTTTGACCATTGCAAGGTCACTGTGTTAACCACTAAAAAAGTGTTGAATCCCTCAAGCTAGGTGAAAAAGGGTGGCCCTAAAAGTCTATCAACCAAGCTTAAGTTTGGAGGTAAATTATTAGTGCAACTACACCTAGAATGATTAAGCAAAGGTTATGAGTGAGTTCTTGGTTTAAGATTGGCTTAATTTCTAAGTACTTAAAGTTATGATTAGTCTTCAATGACAAGAGTACTTATCAAATAAATGGGAAGATAATCTTATTACCAGGAGTGTGCCAATTATTAAGTGTCAATGTCAAATCCACAAGACGCTTAATTAAGAGCAATTATTCACTTAACAATTTGCCAATGATTATCAATACAAGATGCCAATTACTCAAGATATTCCAATGATGATTATCAACAACCTTATGACAACAATAATTATCTAAAGTAATGCCAAGATTATGCTCTTTAGACAATGCCAATGTTGAAAGATGCTCAATTAGAATAATGGTCAACAAAACTTAAGATGGCAATGCTTAAGATAGACAATAAAATTACCAAAGCTTCTTAAGATCGTGAAAGCACACAAGATTACGAGCTTAACTTAGAGCAATTATCCAACAATTTCTTAGCAATGTTTAAAAAAAATGCCAATTAGTTCTTAATGCCCAAAGTAACTTAGACCATCAACAAGATTAGAAAATTTAGAGCTTAGATGTGTTAACACCTAATCATCAAGATTGGGTGAATATAATGTAAATAAATAAATAAGTAATATGAACAGTCATTGGGAGATGAAGTGAACAGTCTCTCCCTCATGTATATAATGAAGACCTACCTGAAGGAATAAAATATATGAATTAATTTTGGTTGAAGAGTTACTGCTTGGTCTGACATGGTATCAAAGCCAGCTCCCAAAATAGTTGTAACTTCCTTTTGCCTACTGTTCTTTGTCCACTGCCTACTACTCTCTGTCCACTGTCTACTGCACTCTCTGTCCCCTCCACAGTCGTTGCCACTCTGTAGTCACTACCACTGTCTAACCCAGAACCATCTGTTGAAGAACCATCTGTTGAACAAAACCAAAAGGTTGAAGAACCATGCATGAATCAGCTGTGTATTAATGTTGTGTGTCAAAATTTTTGAAGGGTTGTTGTGTGTTATATGCTGGTCCGTTGGTTGAACGTTGCTCAATACATATAACGCTGGTATATATGTTGAATTGTACTTTGCTAAATGCCATGCGTTGAACTGTTTTTGCTAAATGCCATGCATTGCACTGTTTTGAACGCTGCTCTGTTGTTAACATTGGTCTGATAAGGTTCTAAAGGCTAAGGTGTATTCCAACAGACAGTAAGGTCTACACAATAGCGAGCAGTGGTACGCAGTTTGAGCATGTTCGTATTGGTTCCCGCAGAAGAGGGCCTTGCCCAGAAGCACGAGAGCTTCATAATTGTTTTGGCCTCCGGACTGCTTGACAACTTGCTTGCACAAGCGCACCGTTTCCTCATAGTTTCCCTTTGAGAGGGCCTCAAAAGCTGCTTTTAGACACAAACTCTCAGCATAGTCGACTGCCATCCGCCAACGTCATGCCGTCAGGTATTGAGCATAGTGTTTAATGAGAAGAACCTGATGCATTGCATCCAGCGTTTTGCTTTATGTAGATTTATGAGTTTGACATATAAACGAATAGGGCGAGTATGCGTTTTTGCAACAACAATTCTACCCGGAAAAAGGAATCCAACAGGGTCCTTATTCCCTCTATTCATATGATCTGTTCCTTCGTGGGTTGTCATCTTCTTCCATCGATGAGCCTTTCATTTAGTTCTCACATAAACAATGAGGTGAGGGAAATATGTTGCATAAAGGTGCAGCGTAGAATACTGTTGTCCAAGAACACTGTTGTTCTGATGCATTAACTCGATGACCGTGCTTGGTATATGAATATTGTGGAATATGTTATAAGGAATACAATATATATTGCATGATATATGAATATTGAGAGCTTGCAGTTGATTCCATTTTGTAAAGACATAACAAATTACTATTGGTGTTTTGCTACGAATATTGTAATTATATTTGGGCTCAGTTCAAATTTTATGATGGTGAAGTTTGTTGAAAAGGAGAAGGGTTCTGTCTTCCGAAAAAGTTGTGTGTCCTAGACATAGAGAGAATAATCTTGCTCAAGATTCTTCCAGAGGAAGAGGTGGTTGAAAAGGAAGAGGAAGAAATTTCAGAGGCAGGGGGGGCAGCCACTCTCAAGGAAAAAAGGCATATCTGTAGCGCTTACGTTGCAAAAGAAATGGATCACATGATGCCTCTACATGCAAGCTACCATGGGACAAAATTGAGTAGCAAAGAAACCAACAGAAAGGTAAAACTAATGATACAATGTTAGGGTCCCACCCTAACCCCCTTATTTATGTAGTGGGATCACGTCATAATAAAGAGTCAATAAAGCCCATATTAATAATTGTAAGTGGTTAACCCGCTATTAATGATGGGACCACAGTTAGTTGCAAATGGGCCTAGTATTAGATAGATGGTATTAATAAAACCCATGGTATTGATCCATGGTATTTCATGTATGAGTCATATATAAAGGATAGAGACTCCCTGCGAGGAGCATCGTGTCTTATTTTTGAATCGAGCTTTGCTCTATTGGAGGTTGCCCCCTCGAAGAGGCCAGTGAACATTGCTCAGAATAATAAAATATTTGCTATTGACTGTCACTATTCTATGTTCTGGGTATTTTTCTTCGCATATTCTGTATTTGGGTATCTTTTGCAGGTTAAAAGCATAACACTCCCTCTCGAAGCCATTGTATGCGGGATTTCTGTCTCCATAGGATCTCTTCTTGCTTCTTTCTTCTAGATGATTTAGTAGTTGTACTTCAGTCCCTATTAGACTTTTTGATCTACCTTTTGATATGATTCTTTGTTACGCGTCTTTCATGATCTCTTCTAGTTTCTTCTAATCTTTTTTAATGTTCCCAAACTCTTCCTGGTTCCATTTCTTGATCTAGATTTTGAGGTCTTTTAGCATGAGTTGAAAGGTGTGCATGTGGTTTCTCCCCTACACCTCGCTTCCATTCCACCAGCCCTCCAATTTTTTCATAAATAGCGGGTCCCGTAGCTAGAAGGCTTCAAATCTAAAGGGTCTATTCTTTGGGCCTGATTTTAGATCTAACTCTATCCTGATCAGACAATGATCCAATCTCAAGCCAGGAAGGATTGAGGCTTATAAAAATATATCACGACTTATCACTTGTTCAAAAACCAGGAATCGATCCAGTCTCGATGCTACCAGTTGTGGTCCTCCCCTCCTCTTGTTCCAAGTAAAAGCACCATTGATTGTGGGTATGTCAACTAGATGCAGTCCCTCTATTGTGTCCCTAAATGCCTCCATATCCACATCCATCCTTCGCAGTCTACCCTTATTTTCCTCGAGTGAGGTGATAACATTAAAATCCCCTCCCAGAATCCATAAATCCTCCTCATATAATACTTTTGGTTTTCCTATATTTTCAAGGCAACCTCCCTTTTCCCATGGAATGTGAGGCCCATATACCCTCGTCAGCATAGCCCAATATTTGGAGCCTATATGACAGACCTTTCTTGATAGTATCCTAGGAAAGATCACTTATTCATCAAATATCACCTCCATCGGGTTCCAAAGGATAGCCAATCCACCCAAGATCCCATTAGAGTCCTGCGTCACCACCTCGTACTGTAGTCTCATGCTTTTTGCAATTTATTTCAGTCTCCTTTCTAAAAATTGTGTCTCTTGAATAATCATTATACTTAGGTGATATTTGTGAGTCCTATCTTTCAAGTGCCTTTGCTTTCCCCTACTATTGAGGCCTCAAACATTACAAGATGTAATAATCATTGGGAAGGCTTGTTGAGGTGGTGGGAAACCGTTGATAGCGATACCACTCTTCTAGAATTCACCAACATATCTCCCACAATCTGTATAGATTCTGGTAAGTTTTTGCGACCACGTTTCTTCCCGCCTTTCCCTGATATGGTTGGTTTCATCCCCCACACGGGTTGAGAACCCAGATGATCTGGTGGATTTGAAGTTAGTGGGCCCTTCTTGGCTTTAAAACTCTAGAAGTTTTCCCAATATATTTGTTTCTTCTCTTCAGGAATGAATCTCTCGTCTAAATGCTTGCATTCATTCAATAACCCTATCATCACTTATTCCATCTTTTCTTTCTCCTCTTGCATTGTTGGGGATTCTTTCTCTTGAGGTTCCTCTTCCACTTTTCTTTTAGGTTTCTATCCGCCTTTTGACTATTTCTGAGAGTTATTTGGGTTTACTATGCCCATGGATTCATTAACACTCTCTGCTTCCTCCTATATCAAGACCTCGAACTGATTTCTCTGGCTCGATCCTTTCTTTGGTTGTTGTTGAATTGAGGTTATTGGGGTTTTCATGTTCCTTTTCTTCTTGTGGACCTTTTTATCCCCATCTCTGCTATAGTCTTCCTAAGGGCTGTAATGGTGTCTAAAGTGTAAAATCAAAGAAGGGAATCATCACTCTTAAGAATTTGACTCATGGATATGAATGTATTGTGGATAAGGTTTCAGACTTAATCCCAACTTCAACAACCCAAATGTCTGATGATATATTTAAATAAACTCTCAGATAAAAGGCACACATCTCCAAATGGGATCACCCTTCATCCCCACCCTCTGCTCCTTTCTATCAAATCCAATGGTGAACGTGCGTGCAAGATAACGATAGCGTGAGCCCCGAAGTTGAAAGGTAAGTGAAAATCTGATGGTTCAGATCAATTCTAGTGCCTGGAGAGGGACTTCCCTCGACCTTAGTACAAGCCACCATAATGCGGTGGGGACGACTCGCTAGGTGGATTCTTCTCACTGGTTTGTCAAGAATGAAAGGTAAAGGTAAAAGGGTAAGAGGTAAAGGTTAAACTCAAGTCTGTCCGTCCCTCTGAAGCTCGTGACCACTACTGAGAACCAATGCCAAACTACCCCATGTCATCCTGCACCTATTCCCAAGTCTTCCACTTATACAACTATGCCCTTTCGTTATATAAACCACTGTCGCCCGAAAATTACCTCCCTAATAACTGTTGTTTGAATGCAGTAAAAATACCCCTACCTAGACATATGCACAGGATTTACCTCTCCGCGTACTCTTAAAAGCAAAGGACCACCTCCAAATTCACTGTCAGACATTCCTGCAGGCTCCAAGTAACCTGACACCCCAACCTCCTGCGTTTTTTTTTTCACTCGGTAAAATGAAGCACGTGGCACTTGAAACTCCTAACACCTGCAAAGTCAAGTCCACTATTTTTGAGCCCTTAACGGACACCGAGTGTCAAATTCCAGACCTCCCTGCCCGTTCTTGCTCACCGACCTCCATTATGAAGTATTTTCCAACCATGTGAGGAAGGAGGATCATTTTTGGGTTGTTAATTCTGGCTTGTATTTCCAAATTATGCCCCCGATTCACCACTTCCTGAGTTTATATCCTGGCTCACTGACGCATACCAAAAGAACTTGAATTATTTTGTTTCTACCCCAAGATCCAAAATCCTGGAAATAACACCCCTTTTAATCCAAAGATCTTTAATCCTCATTTCCTCCACCATGCATACATTCACTGATGTTTCCCTAGTCCATTATTTTTCTACCCTCCCCTAGAGGAACAATAGTATCACAGATATGTGGTTCCCAATGACCCTCTTTTAGACATCAATTCAACCCATCTTGGCTGTAATTTCCTATTTAATGGGCGAAGATAACTCTGAGAGAGTAAATAAAGCCATCTTGGGGTGCCTACATAAAATGCAGCAGCCCGATTTCTTACTCAATATCCAGTCTATCTATCAACTGCCATTAGCTTTCAACTCCAATATTTCCCTACCTCTTCTTATTTTCTCTATTGCTCCTTATGGTTCTACTTATTCCTATATACCCATGTCAAATAGCTTCAATGTTTGTACCTTCATGTGTTTTCTCCCAACAAGTAACAAAATTCCATCTTTTACTGGAATATCTTAGTGAGAAAAAGACATAGTTTGGGTGGGTACTCTCAATTCATGCCCACCTTCATGGCCATTGCATATCGAACCATCCATGGGACTCCACCTCCCAGAATCTTCCCACAGCAAAAATAGTTCCTCCAACTCAGTAAGGAAATTATCGTAGGAGACTGGTACCTATATGAGGATTACACATAGATTAGAGCTTACGATTGTGAACTTCATCCATACCACCTTCCAGTGTTCATGCCTATGAGGATCTTCACCCTTGAGTTCATTTGACAGATCGTCAGTGTAGACCTACTCCTCTTTGTACCAGCAAAGAAAGGCTATATTTTTAAAATGGGACAACCTATAGGCCCTTTTGTGGTAAACACAAGGCATGCCTTCAAAGTAGTTGAGGCCCTACTTGAATCTATGGAGTTCGAAATGGGAGACACTTGGCATTATGACCCCCAAGGCATTCTTTCCCGAAGAAGAGAAAAGGATCTTTTCCCTTGAGTTCATTCAGCAGGTCCTCGATGTAGACCTGCTCCTCTTTGTACTAGCAAAGCAAGGCTACATTTTTAAAATGGGACAGCCTGTAGACCCTTTTATGGTAAACACAAGGCAAACCTTCAATGTAGTTGAGGCCCTACTTGAATCTATTGAGTTCGAAATGGGAGACACTTAGCATTATGACACCCAAGGCATTCTTTCCCGAAGAAGAGAAAATATTAAAGCTTCAACTTATGTGCATGATCACAAACCCGAAATTGAATGGAAAGCTAACTTTAATTCCTGGCCTCTTAATACAAAGATGGAGACCAAATCCCTAGTTAGCATAGACAAAGCATCAAAGAGGACTGCTAACTTAGCAGGGGAGAATGACATGGAGGAAGAACATGTGATTCAAAAGGAAAGAAGTCAAGGTCCAGGACAAGACTAGGAACAAGAACAGGAACAAGAACAAGAACAACGACAAGAAGAAGAATAATTGGGTATATAGTTGGAGAAACCAGTGTCTGACCACCCAGGCTTCCAAATTAATTTGTAGATTCCACCAGTAGCCTCCCCTACATCCTCAATCGAAGTGGTTATCCTAGATCTTGAAGGCAATGCTAATGTTGTAAGGTCAAGTTGGCCTTTAGGAAAGGTTATTCATGTTAACAACAGGAAGGTCAAGGAACTGATACGAAGGGGAATGAATTGTAAGTTAACACCTTTCCACACTAGAGTGCGAGCCGCTATGGACATGGAAAAAGAATAAATGAGGATAAGGCTACAACATCCATCAATACAGTCCCTGTCGACAGGGCCTTAGTTCCAGAATTTGGATGTCTCCCTGAACTTAACCAATATCCCTTTGGTAGATAAAGTTAACTTGCACAAGCAAGTTGAGGAGATGTTATACAATGATCTAGGTAAGAACCTCATGACCATCAATAAAGCTAACACATATATAGAGAAAATCTCTAATAAGGTGAAAATGGAAAAGATAAAATCTAGAGCACTGTTCCTACACAAGCAGTCTTATAAAGAGATTATCATTAAGCTGGGAATAGATCCAGAGGATAAGTTAGCAGTGGCAACTGTTTTAAAATCAACCCAACAAGAAAATCAGGAGCTGAGACAAAAGCTAAAGATTCCTAGCAGTGAACATATCCAAACAAAGGAGTTGACCCAGGTTGAGCTGGAGAAGGAAGCACTAATGAAGGAGCTGGCTCATAGTACGGATAAGGTATTGACCTTGTAACAGACAATGACTAAACTGTAAAAGAAGATTTCATCCCATGTTTGCACGATAGTAGTGCCTGAAGATCCTTAAAATCCCATTGATTGCCTCACCCAGGTACTAACTGAGCTTCAACTTTCCGAAGGAGAAATGAAGAAGATTTCGAGTGATTTGGATGTTGCTAGAGCCCAGTTAGATTAGAAGGAAAAGAAGTTGCAAGCCTCGGTTATAAAAGTTGAAACTGTCACTAAGGATCTACAAGTCGCCACACAAGAGATAAAGGACTTGAAGGCTAAACTCAAAAGAAATATGTCTCTCATCAAAGCCAGACAGTTGGTATGGGATGAGATCATCCAAGAAATGAATATCAATTGGGAGAATATAGTTACATTGATACATGAGAAATTTTTTATTAATGCAGAAAGTGAATCCTCGGTCATAAATGCTAAAGAGAGGAGTACAAAGAACTCCCAATATGCACTGAAATTTATTCATTTCTTGAGTGAGAAGCTAGCAGAGGAGATGAGGCCAATGGATATAACATATAGGACCAACACTGTTGTGGATATTTTTAAGGTGATTTCAAAGGAAGAAGATTGAGTCAAAGCAAAGCAGAGCCTGATCAAGTTATAGAAGGACATGGTTTCTTTCAACGAGGAATTTGACAGACTCCTGCATGCTGGGTTGCCTAATCTTTAGGGGTCTTGTGGAGAACTATTGCCATAGGAGTTGTATAACCAGAAAATGATTGAAGCAAAGAGTAAGGTAGGATCCTCCCATGAGAAAAAAACTACTCTGAAAGGGACAACTGTAGTAAACTTCTTAAAAAAGGTATTTCAGTTACTTGGGATGATTAGGAGTCTCTTTCATCGTAGGCTCGACTATTCAGGCTTGATTGAGTTGAAGATTAACTATAAGAAGTTTAATGTTGCTCCTTTACCTCCTCAAGAATTATGGGAAATATGTAAATTGTTTGCTAATCCATCGATGGTGCAAATGGTTTGTCCTCGGCCTCCGCATGCACCTCATCAGGCCTCGTCATCCAATTTCCCTCGAGAATTCTCTAGATCATGCCAAGCTTTGGGATTTTAAACTATTTTTATGTTATTTTTACTTGCTGCTTTTTTACTTTGATCAGTTGTAATGAGTACATTTTAGTTGAAACAATTGTGCATGCGCACACGCTGAAGTTATGATCTGAATCAAGAAGGAATATCGCGCTAACGGACTATCTCTATTTATAGAGGCCTATATAGGTGATTTGATAAATGAATAAAAGGTTCATGATTTTGGAAAGAAACTCTGTGTTTTTTTTGGGAACGTTTTGCTTCCTTCATGTATGTGTTACTTCAAATATTAATGAAAACCAATGGTGATTCCTTCGTTCTGGGATTACAATATGTCTCCTCTCTTTTGTAATTTCATAAATGTTCATGTTCCTCTCAGATTTTGCGTTATGTAGCTACCGAATATGTTTCCTTCTTTATACAGATTCATTTGAGTTAAGATGTTGATGAAAATGCCTGTATGAGTTTTCAGAAGCTAAATCTTTATGCGCTCTATGAGTCTTTGCATCCATTCTTTTTGCATAGTCGTCCTTTCTTTCTAAATCCATATAAGCATGGAATTCTCGTTATTTCGGGTTCTATATGATGGGTCTATTTCTTCTGTTATCACATTTATATTAAAGTAAATGATCTGTAACTCCTTGTGTGATTTTGGCCTCCATTGGTTGATACTTTATATCAATGTGTATCTCATATATATATATTATATCTATATATATTATTATTATATATATTATATATATTTTTAATATATTATATATATATATATGACTCATTGGACTGTGTCCTTTCTTTATGTTGTTTGAACCAACTAGTTCATTGGTAAGAATATTGTAATTATGTCTTCAATCCTTTGAAAGAATTATCAGATATGCACCAGATTCAAATGTACTAGGCATTGACCTCTTCGCAATCCAGAGGTTATCCCTAGAATTGACAACATAACTCTTGAAATCCTTCCTTATCCTCCTTCCCTTTACCATTGTCTCTAGCTTCTCGCGAGTCTGTCATTTCACTCTAGTTTAGAGGACATGCTTTGTATAGGTGTCCATACTCGTGACATCGTCTGCATCAAAAGGGAATATGTTCGTAATCTAGGGTTTGTTTCCATACCTTGTCTTGATATTCTAGCTCTATAAATTCCAACAATGGTTCTGTTATATTCATGTAGACACAAATTTGTTATCATCCTCTCCTGGTTGAATTCGCCACTTTCAAAAAACTCCCTATTGATTTTACTGTACCTTCCAATATCTCTAAATCCCAAAAATCCACCGGAAGTCTAAACAATATGACACACACTAGGGCAACCATCAGCTTCTCCTGATCGGGCTTATAAAATTCCTCCCAATGACACATAAAGAGTTTAGCATTGTAGTAGAAGTATGGGTCATTCTCAAATATCCACTGCTTGTCTTCGAGGTTGGTGAATATCACTATAAAAAAACCTCTTGCCCCCAACTTCAGATCTATGTGTCCTTTCGACTAACATTTTTTATGTACCCATTTGTTAAGTTCCTTCTCTGAAGGCCAAGTCCCAATGAACTTACAGATTAAGGTGTGGTCCTTCATATACTTTCGATATGTTTCTAGTTTGTTATTCAGGATTACAAATCTCGGTTTTTTAATGACTCTAGGTATGCATTGTCCTTTGAATATGTTTTGTCATTGAGCCCCAATATTGGCATGCCATTGACTCCACTGTTTCCGTTGCTTTTCGCTATTGTTTTCCCTTACGCACTTGTTTCACGTGATGTAACGTTTTTGTAGAAGGGGACTCGCCCCCCCACGTGAACGCTCATCCCCACCATCAGGACCTGTAAGGTTCATGTCACCTCTGCCAAAATCAGAAGATACTCAGAATGGTTACAAGGTTTGCAAAAACCCTAACTGTAAGCATTTTTCTCATAGTTTAAACAACACATAAATATGAGTTCTTCCCATTTTCATAAAAATAAAATAAACATAAAAATATAATAAT
>APFE030408740.1:148441-161204 GCA_000404065.3 Pinus taeda
ATATATAAATTTCAACCACTAAAATGCAATCACCAAACTCTTGTAATGATGTATAAATTTCAACCACTAAAAAGCAATTATCAAAAATATAAAATTCTTCATTTCTGATAGAAAAAATTCTTTGCGCATATATAAAAATATCTATAATCAATTCATCCAGCATTGCACAAGCTTTAATAATAACATAACGATAAATAACAGACGAACTAATTTAATTTATTTTTTTTAAGTGAGAGGGAAAAAGATAAATATAATGAAAATCATGTAAATAATTAATTTTAAGCAGAAGCTAAAAAATATAATAAATTATACAACATAGCGTAAAATTAAAATGGATTTGCTATCATGGATGGATGGGATGCATCCATGTTTAATGTGAATACAAAACATAAATATTAGTGAGGATGATAGGAGTTTGTATCACGGCCTTTTAATGGACTCCTGGTTGATATCGATACAAATCTGGGAAATCACACAATTTTACAGTAGCTAATTATATAAAAAATAATATACAATTTCCCTTCCCATTACAAATTCTTGGTCAAATTATTTGTGAACTTATTTTGCTGCCAGAATTCATCGTTTAATATCTATATTTCACATCATTTTATGTCCAGAAGGAGATTGACTTTCTTTTAGTTTTTAAAAGAAATATCAATTATAATGAAACCTGCCACAATTTGTATAACTAACACGGCAAATTCTCTTCTGAAAATTAGGAGATTCATTTTTGTTTCCAGATAATTCCACCCACCATGGACTCTGGATAATAATAAAACAATAAAGTTGAGTCCGTTTTGCCAACTGTACATTTAGCTCAAACATTTAGGACGATAATTCCACGCCTTCTAAGTTTTATCGCGAGTCGCGATGGAGTCGCGTGTGAAGTACTGAAACGGAAATGAAGTGGTCGCAAAATTAATTTCTTCGCTGACCAATGACTGTTGATAATAATAGAATAATAAAGTTGAGTTCCAATTTGACCAATTGCAACGACGTACACGATAATCGTCAGATTGAGGAATGAGATCGACGGCGGAGAATTAACGAGCTAAAGTTTTGTGGAATGACGGATGTGATAAGGTTATAAATTGCAGTTTTATTTATTTTTGGTTCCGTGGAAAATTAGAAGGTTTGCCGTATAAGTCAGATTTAATAATTCTGCTATTTTAATATAATAATTAAATTTGGAGGTTGATAACTGATACTCTAAAGAAAATCTGATAAAAAGTTTCACTTAAACTTGAAAAAATCGTTTTTATTTTTGAACGATTATCCTTAACATCTGCAACCAGCCCACCCATGTGTGTTCTCTGATTTGGTATCAGAGCGAGGTGAGAGTGTGAGTTTGTGTTCTCTGTGAGCGATCAAGAGTGTAAGATCTCTGAGGGTGTTGCATAGTGTCTGTGTGCAACAAATTAATTAAGCTTTGGTGGAGAACATATTGGCGTGAGGTCGAGTGTTTACCGTGTTGTGTGCAGCCACTGTGGGAGAAACAGTGGTGTAGTCATTGTGTAGTCTTCGTGTGCAGATAGTATGGAGAAACCTGCTCATGCTGAGGACGATCAGGGTAGTGTGGAGAAATCTACTCATGTTGAGGATGATCAGGGAGGTCGTGCTGAGGACGATTAGGGAGGTTGTGATGAGGATGATCAGGGAGGAAGCACTGGTCCCTGGTTCATGAGGCTCGCTTGAGGGAGTCTTCTCCTGTTAGAGAAACTGAGCTGAAGATTTCTAAGGAGTTGTCGGAGCCCCAAAGACAAGCTAGTGGGGTGAGCTTTTGGTACAAGAGATTTTTTTATTTGCTCAGTTTTGTTTTTTTTTTTGTTGGAGAATATTAAAAAGTTTGGGAAAAGTTTTTTTTTGATTCTGTCTCTGGAATTATCATTTTGTGTGTGCATGGACAAGTGGGAAAGTTTTGGCTAACACTGGGTGCAATATTTCTGGGGAATAAAACATCATTTTTTGGTATTCTTGACATCATTTTTTGGTATTCTTGATGGTGAATTTGGTGGCACTATGAAATGAAGTTTTCAATGTGTAAAACTCAGATTTGCCTTGGATAGGCATTCTGAAATGAAGTTTTAAATGTGCATATTTTACAAATTGGGGCTATTTAAGGTGACAATAGTTTTTCTAAGTGAAGAATAGTTTGTGGCAGTTCTTTTGATTGGGTTTTAAGTTCTTGGAACTTTCCAACTCAGTAAAAACTGAATTTTGATCGTAAAAGTAAATTTGTGGTTAAATTTCAACTAAGTGAAAAGCGTTGCGGGGTCTTGATTAATGATTGGCCACCTAACCTTTTTTTAAATTTGTGTTGTTATTTAGAAACTCTCGAAAGATGGAAGGCTATATAATGAAACTGGTGATTATGAATAAAAAAAATTAATTATATATATATAATATATATAATTAAAAAAAGAAGAGAAGAACATCATGGCAAATATATTTCTGAGTTGTGAAGTTTAATATAAATTTATGACTTGTGTTTAAGGAATTATATTTGTGATTAAGGAGTCATTAAAGTTATTGTTATTTAGTGATTGGAGGATTCATAAGATTAGTATCATGGCTAATGTATTGGCAAAATATTATATTTGACTTTAACAAGCTAGATGGTGAAAACTATGCAAATTGGAAGTTTAAGTTATAGATTTTGATGGAACACTACAATATATGGAAGATTGTGTTTAGAGCTGAAGTCAAGCCAATGCCCCCTCAAGCCAAAGATGTTGCAATTCAATATTAGGAGCAACAAGAAAACAAAGCGAAGGTGCTTTTGCGGATGTCCATTAAAGACAACATTACTCCACACATTAAAGAGTGCAAAACATCCAAGGATAAATGGGACACTCTTAAAAATTTGTATGAGACGAAGACTACAAATCAAATATTGTATTTAAAGAGTAAGTTTCTTTCAATTAAGATGGAAGAAAATGAAAGTGTCAGTAATTTTATTTCTAGAATTAAGGATCTAAAGGATAAATTAGGTGACATTGGTGAAACAATATCCAGTACAAACTTGTTTACTATGACATTAAATGGAATGCTTGATGAATATCAAATGTTTATCACCAGTCTTTCAGCTAGAGAGAAGGTTCATGCATTTGATGAGTTGGCAGGTATACTTATGTAGGAAGAAGAGCGGAGAAGAAGTCTTAAACATAAATCTCCCAATTCAGATTTAACATTGATGGCTAAAGGGAAGAAGCCATTCAATGGCAAACAATGATAGAAAAATAAAGGCAAAAAGCCACAGGTAAAATCATTTCAAGGTATACCTTTACCAAGACAAATGGAAAATCAAGTAGAGATAATGTGTGTTATTACTATGGAAAACCTGGTCATTTTGCTAAGAATTTCATGAAAAGAAGGTCTGATCAATTTAAACAAAGAAGGAATTCATGAAATTATGTTGATAGAGATGAAGAAATTATTCATGATTTTAGCAATCTTAAATTATTTGTGTCCAATGCTACTTTATCAGCAAAAATTGATGATGATAATGCCCGGTTTATAGATTCGGGTGCATCAATCCACATGTCATGCAAAAGAGATTGGTTTGATACTTATCATGAAGTTAATAATAACACACACATCTATTTAGAAGATAATAGATCACATGAAATTAAAGGATATGGTGATATAAGTGTTATGATGCCTAATGGACAAGAAAGATAAATTCAAAACATGGTGTATGTTCCAGGATTAAAGAAGAACTTAATTTCAGTCTCTATTATTACAGATCAACATTTAAAACTTGAACTTGTGAAATCACATTGTTTGGTAAAGGATGTGCAGGACAACTACAAGGTTGTTGCAAAAGGAATGAAAGTTGGAGGATTATACAAGTTGGATGTAATGAAGAATGGGCATCAATCTTTGGCATAAACAAACATGTCAAATATATAGATTTGGCATCAAATGTATGGACACTTAAATCATAATGACCTAATTTTACTACAAAAGAAATTGATGGTAGAAGGCCTTCCAAATATTAAGGGTGAATACTTTGAATGTGAAGGTTGTACACTAGGAAACAACATACGGTAGAATTTCTTGTGCATGAAAATAGAGGAAAACATGGAATACTTGAACTAGTGCATACTAATGTATGTGGTCAAATGCAAAATAAGTCACTTGGTGGAACATATTACTTTCTTATATTTATTGATGAGAGCACTATATACACCTGGGTGTACTTTATAAGAACCAAAAGTGATGTGTTTGAATAATTTAAATAATTCAAGAGTATGGTTTAAAAGAAGACAGGAAAGAGCATTAAAATTCTTCAATCAGATTAAGGTGGTGAGTACACTCTAGGAGTTTTTTTTCAAATACTGCAAGCAAAATGGAATTATGCAACAATTTACAGTACTGCATACACCTCAACAAAATGGAGTAGCTGAGAGAAATAATAGAACATTAGTTGATTGTGCTCATAGTATGTTAAAAAGTAAACGACTTTCTAATATTTTTTGGGCTGAAGCCATTAATACAGTTGTATACCTCAAAAATAGAAGCCCTACAAAGTATCTAGAGCACAAAACATCATTGGAAGCATTTTATGGTTTTAAACCTAAAGTTAGTCAATTAAGGATATTTGGATGCAAGGCCTTTGCTCATATTCCTAAAGGGGATAGGATAGAATTATATGCTAAAGTTGTCAAATGCATTTTTATTGGATATTGTACTGATAAAAAAGCATATAAAATGTATGATCCAAGTACTCACAAGGTCTTTGCAAGTAGAGATGTTATATTTCATGAGCATGCAGATAAACAAATAAAAGAATATGAACATAATGTATGGTAGCCTCCTTATGAAATCTTTAAGGAAGAAGAAGTTGTGGAATCTCAAGAAAGCATGGACATTCCAGAAGACATTTCAAGAAGTCAAAGTCCACAAAGAAGTGATGAAGGCACTCCACAGAGAAGAAAAACAGGATAAGGTACTCCATAGTGTAATGAACCTCTAAGAAAGTCAAGACATCACACTCAAACCCTTATCAGGTATACAAATTATGTTTTAATGTCTTAAGTTATGACTGTTTTTGAGCTTTTAAACGATGAACAAGCTAAAAATCATAAAGAATGGATGGAAGCTATGAAAGAAGAATATGACTCTATAATGAAAAATGAAACTTGTGAATTAACAAAATTACCTAAAAATAAAGTTCCTATAGGATCAAAATGGTTGTACAAGACAAAATTTAATGCAAATGGTAGCATAGACAAGTATAAGGCAAGGTTGGTTGCAAAAGGTTACTCACAAAAGGAAGGTATAGATTATGAAGATAACTTTTCTCTGATTGCAAAAATGAATACAATAAGAATAATGATAGCATTGGCCACTAAATATGATTGGAAGTTACATCAATTAGATGTAAAGTCAACTTTTCTAAATGGGGACTTAAAAGAGGAGATTTATCTTGTTCAACCAAAAGGATTTGTAAAGAAGGGACAAGAACATCTTTTATGCAAGTTAAAAAAGGCCTTATATGGGCTAAAATAGGGACCCGAATCTTGGTATGAGAAAATCGACAAATTCTTCTTTCCGCAGAGATTTAACAAAAGAAAAAATTATGCCCAACTTGTATGTCAAGTCAGATAAAATTGGAAATAAAGTATTAATCTCTATATATGTTGATGATTTAATAATTACAGGGAGTGATGATAAATTGATTAAAGATATAAAAATGAAGTTATCACAAGAATTTGAAATGAAGGATCTTGGACAGATGCACTATTTTCTAGGCCTTGAAGTAAGGTGAGATGATGGAAGGACTTTAATCACACAAAGAAAATATATATATGAGGTACTAAAGAGATTTCATATGAAAGTATGTAAAGTAGTGAGTACTCCATTGGAACAAAATATCAAATTGAGAAATGATGATGGAACAAAGGAGGTGAATGAATCATTGTATCGACAATTAGCGGGAACTCTGAATTATCTCACTACCACCAGACCATACATTGCTTATGCAGTAAGCATACTTAGTCAATTCATGGCTAAGCCTCATGAAAACCATTGGATAGCTGCAAAAAAGGGGCTTTTGATATTTAAAGGGAACTATCAATTTTGGTATTGAATATACTAATGGTTGTAATGTTGAATTGACGGGTTATTGTGATTCTGACTAGGCCGTAAATCTATATGACAGGAAATTGTCCATTGGATACGTGTTCAATATAGAAACATGAGCTATATCATGGAGCAGTAAGAAACAACCAACAATTTCCTTATTATCAACTGACGCAGAGTATAAAGCATTATGTAGTGCTACCTGTGAAGCTATATGTCTTAGAAGGATACTAGAAGATGTTGGTGAAGGTCAACAAGAACCTACAGCGATCAGATGTGATAATCAAAGCACCATCAAATAGGCGAACAATTACGTATGTCATGTATGGTCAAAGCATATAGACACATAATATCATTTTATAAGAGAAAAGGTCCAATCAAAGGAAATTGACTTAATATATTGTAATACAAATGAGAATGTAGCTGACATATTCACTAAGCCTCTTAGGAAGGCCAAATTTGAGTTTTGTAGAAGTAAATTATGTGTTGTAGAAAATCCAGACTATGTTGTAAGACTAGCTGAGACTTAGACTAGCAAGCACGTCAATTAAGAGTATGTTCGTGTCTTATGTATTGTGTTATAGTATATTTTATGTGTTTGTCATATGGTTGGAATTAAGGGGGAGTGTTGGATAAACAATAATTCCAATACCTATCGCATTAAATGCTCAATTGTCTTGGAGTCTCTCGATATTTCTTTAGCTTCTTGAAGAAGCCATCACCACCGATAGTGTAGGTGATCAAGAAGCTTCTTCACTATGTATAAAAACCCCTCTTTGGTAATCAAATGGGCAAATTGTGTTCAATATATGTCTTCTCTAATTCATACGCCACTCTCTTGAAAAAAAACTGGTTATATTAATGATAAGAATATACTAGTACATATGCTCATAAACTGACTCCTTAGAATCGAACTAAGATTGTTTCATCCAAAATCAACTCAATTTAACCTACATATTTACAACCAACCATTAAAATTTAAAGGTGTAATTTTGTTTTCACTTGTCACAATTATTATTTTATATTTTATTTTATTCTTTTTATTAATGGTAAATATGCTTTAAAAAACTAAAATACATTCAACATGATGTCAAATTCCAATTCGAGGAACCATCGCTACGACTCAAGCCCAAAAATAGGAATGACCACATCTGGACATACGGATGAGAATGGTCTGCACTTTATAATTAATTTCTTGGGAACATATATTCGCAATTTAAGAGGTTTAATTTTTTTTTAAAACATGTCCTATTAACGTTTTAAATTTTTTATTAACCATAAATATGTTGAAAAAAAATAAAATACGTTCAACATGAAGTCAAATTCCAATTCCAGGTCTGCTTGTGAGCTCCAAAAACCATCATTACGAGTCAAGCCCAAAATCCGCAATGACTGCATCTAGGGATACATAACTTGTTTTTGAAATTAGAATGAGTTTGCACTTTCGAATTTTCTGTCAACATAGCCTTTGCTCATGAGAATGAATTATATCTCTATTTATTAGATTTGTTCTATCAAATATTAAGAATAATGAGTTAGTCTATATATATATGAGATTGAGTCTGCACTTTCTAATTAATTTTCTCGCAAGAAAGTCTTTTTTTCATGAGAATGCATTATATGTATTTGTATATTAGATTGTGTATATGAGATATTAAGAATATATAAAATTGATTAGTTTTTTATTTTTTAAAGAAATATCATCTGGCACAATTATATTAGTAAATATGTTTAATATATGTTGAAGTCATTTTCATATGTCTATTGTCTTACGAAAGGGGGAAATGACTTAGTTCAACATATATCAACCACGTTTACTAATATTATTGTGTTAGTTGAGGATCGATATGTGCAGGGTGGAGTTATTGACCATGGTTGAAGACGTTTGATGAGTTTGATCATGGTTGATGTTTTTGACCAAGGTCGAACATGGTTCATAGAGGTTATCTACATTTGACCATGATCAACCATTAATGTAATAAAATATTAATGTTACTTCAATTTAATAATGTTACATTAATGTTGCCCATTCTTAAATAAGGTTGAGCATGTTTGACCATTTTAACCATGGTTGACCATGCTTTGCCATGTTGAGCATGGGTTGACTATTGTTATTCAAGGTTGACTATGGTCAGCCAGAGATGACTATGGTTAGTCATGGTTGATCATCATTAACCATTTTTTACAATGACTTATGATGGCTAGCTAAAGTTGATAATTGAGAGTGGTTGACTATTGTCAACCCTCTTGAACAGAGTCAACTATGGTTGATGATGGTTGACCATGTTGAGCATAGTTATCTACAAGCTACAATAGTTGACTATGGTCAACCACTCTAAAACATGGTGACCGCAACTAGCTATGGTCACCTTATATAGTCAACCTTAATATTATTATTATTAATCAACATTATTAAGCCTTATTGAGATATCCTAATATTATTATTAGATATTAAACTTTATCCATAAACCCTAATATTAATACTATTAATAAACCTTATTAATACTAATATTAATGTTATTAACTTTTATAGTAGTAATAATATTATTAATAATATATTCAATCATCATATAATAATAATATAGCCAATTTTAATATTAATATTTGTCAATATTGATATTATTAATAGTCAACTTTATTAACATTTATTTATTATTATTAAACATTTTTAAACCTTGACTATGACCAACAAAGGTTGACTATAATTAAATATGGTCAAGAGTTATGTTGACTAAGGATGAATATGAATGAGAAAGGTTGAATATTGTTGACTATGGTAAAACATAAGGTTGACCAAGTTAGACCATGGTAAACTATTAATTATATATTCAATCATATAATAATAATAATAATAGAGTCGTCATTATTATTATCAATTATTATTATTAAACCCTTGACTTTGAACTAACAAACATTGATCCGAATTTAAACAAGAACGCAACAAATTATAGGTATAATCATAAATATAAAGATGCAGGAGAAATAACACTTCATTCCATTAATATCAAATACTAAAATATGCTTACAAACATAATGGAAATAAGACTAGCTCGGGTGATGGTAGCTTACCTCTTAGAAGATATGTGGTAGCTACATGCCTCTAAATTGTGTTACAATAAAGCTCGAAGGCTTATTTATTATTGAGAAACAATGGAAAACCCTAAACATTCAAAAAACTAACCCTAGGAGATGAAGCCCCTAAACTATGGGTCCTGTTTGGGTAAATTGGTACATCAACTTCTCGAGGTCGTAACTTTGGCATACGATCTTTATTTGACGCACACAATACCTTGTTAGAAATATCTATCCGAGGAATACAACTTCCGACTCAGCAACACTAGCGAAATGATCATGTTGGCTCCTATTTTCCCAAAAAACATCGTTTAGGGCCTCAAAACGGCTCTGGAAGTTTAGGACCTGAAAATCTGCCAAAACTAGTAAATTGTGTTAAAATTAAGGAAACTGAAAAATTGAAAGAGACAGTGGTGGGGGTCCTAGTGGAATAGTGTTGGCTTGAGAGACCTAACCCAGGTTCAGCATTAATTAGCCAAACAAATCCCTACACTACTGACCCTTTCGGCATCAGCCCGCGGAGCGCAGAACAAAGTCTCACCTGAAGCAGTATGCGGGGTTGCTAGAAAAACGTTTCTACACCCTGAGATGGTCCATGATGTTGTTTTATTCCCTTTATTCCTGCTTTCGCGTAGATCACTTTGCTGTAGGGCTTGCTAGACGAGCCCTTTATTTTGTCCTTCAATACCACCATGAAAGGGTATGATTGACCTTCGTGCAAACCTAACTCTCGATCTAGTCTTTCGCGCTACTAAGGCAGCGTACCATGCAGATTCCTAAACTAGTCCACATGTCTTACTTATCTTATTAGACACTCACAGTTAGCACTGCATAAATAGATATTCTTATATGCGTTCACTTATCCAACATAATAATACACATTCACACATCACATAAGCATTATAAAGGAAATTCATACATAAAATGATAAGATGCATTAATCGGAACAAAGACATAGACATTGCATAATACTTCTCTTTATTGATATCTTCCAAGTGATTAAATACTCTATTCACCCTGCGCACACTCAGCTGCAGACTTCTACCCTAGGCCTCTGTGCACTCAGCTGCAGAGCCTCTACCTATGCTACAACCCGAAACTTAGACTTCTTACTTCAGAGCTATGACTCTCTAACGTGGTTGATGACTTTAACTACTTAGAGCTTAGCTCTTTTTATACAATCCCATGGCCTGTGGACCATGGTTAGATCTCTTATAGTCGACTTTACTTTACAAAACTAAGGGTGGAAAACCCTTTATAACTTATGACACCTTCGCACTGTGCAACCACAAAATGTGAAGTCTTTACAATTTTATTACAAAATTTGACTCAAACATGGGATTTTAGCCCCAAAACTGACCTTTGGGGGATCATGTTCCCAATAGGCCCCCAACACAAACATCGTGACTCGCCCTTAAGTCACTCAGTAGGCGCAAAGATCTTTACGTGAAGTCCTTCCAGCTTGACCCATATGACTGCAACCTCAGCCGTGCACTGTGCAGCTGCCTGCTTTGCATCTCTTGCTGTCTGCTCGGTCATTGCTCCTACGCTGTCAGCCTGAAGCTTTTGTTGTGTTTCCTACAGAGTCGCAAGCTTGCCTTTGATATTCCCTGTCATTGCATAAGCCTCATCTAGCTAGGTCTTTAGTATCACCTTGAGCATTGTTTCCTTGTGTAGCGTTGCGTCCACCTGTTCTTTTAGCTGCTTGGCCTCCTGCAGCTTGGCTAGTCTCTGTGTGAGCGTGACGGTTCACATTGTGCCCTTAACCTCTCGTAGCACTACTATAGCTTACACGGTTTCGTCTCTAACCTTTGTACATTGGGGTCCTCCTCCAAGCTGGTCAAGACCTAAAATCACTGCTCGAACAATTGCATGCAATCTGCTATTGTACTGTCCACTGCCGCTACTACTTTTGTGACAGTGGTCGCCCATTGTTCCTTCATTTTCGGTGGATTTAAAGGTTGGACCCTCAACTGTAACTCTATAATTTGCAGGTTCAACTCCAACTGAGCCCGCACCATCTTAATCTAAGTGTCATGCACCCTTGTGGACAACTTACAGATGCGTGCGTTGACTGGCTCCTCCTTCAAAATGGCCAACTCTGGGACCATGTGGCATGCCTCCTCAACAACCTGCATAATTTGCTTGCTTTGACTGGTCACCTTGGTCTCAGCGGCAATAACACCATTTATCTGTAGGGCCACCTTCTCATTGTTGATCCTTTGTTCATTGAACACCTAGAGAGCGCAGTGCTCTCGGGCCTTTAGTTCTACACTTACTCCATCATGCAAGAGGTGGAGTGCTTCTCGCAAGAGAGATGCCAGGTTCAACCCGACTCCCTTTAAGGCGCTGACAGTGGGCATGTCAGCCTCATTCTCTGTGGTTAGTGCTCCATCAAGCTGCACTATTGCACTAGAGGCCTTCGCGTGCAGCATATCTACAACCTCTGAAGTGCCGATAGCCAATTTGGTAGACACCATGCCAGTCTGCGACACACGGGTTTGCAACTCCTGCAACCCTGTCTGGATAGCCCCTAAGATGATCTGTTGTTGTTTTTCAAACTGTTGCAAGGCCTCCGCAGTGACATCCCTCACTGTTTCACTGATATCATGTAAATCACCCTCTGTTAATGTGATGGGTTCCAGTGAGGTCTTTGTCACCTTTGATTTCTTTCTCCAACTCTCTTGGGCGCTTGATGCGGGCGGACGTCTCCTAAGGGTCCACATTGTGTTGTTCATATGTTTCTTCCTTGGTCTTAGGTGAAGGCGACCTCATGCCTTTGTTAGAGCCCCGATCTGTCCCACCTATCTTCTTCCCTGTTTGCTACGCGGCCTCACGCTCCACCTGAGCCTTATCAGTAGCTTCCTTCTTCCTCTTTTCGGCTAGTTGTGTCATCTTAAGCTTCACCTCCTCATTTTTCTTCTGTGCGGTGGACTTGCTTCTGCCCACCACCAAATCGGTTCTAGAGTGTCACTCAGATAACCATTGATCAAGCACCACATCAATGGCATCATCTGTTTCCAGATACGGAAAGTCGTACAAGTTCTGCGCAGGGTCCTTCCGTGCCCTTATGGATACTCGATGGAAGTATGCTTTAAATTTGTCTTAGCCTTGCAGGTTGGCATACACTATAGGCGACAATCGCGGCTTGCGATTGATGGCCATGAGAATGTTCATTTCCATCAAGATCTCAAAGATCTTGTTGTCCCTGACTCGTTGTGCATCCTTGGTTGCCCACAACGAAGCGTACTTCACTGCTTCAGGGAGGTTGGGCATGACTGAAGGGAACTGGATGTCCTTTGGCAGCTCCCACACTATTAGCATAATTGACAACAAGAGCCACGCTTAGTGGAATGTCTTGCTAAGCTCTTGTGCTTCGTAGCAGTTCACCAGGAACTCTCCGTGAACGTAGTCCGACCAGTTGAACTGGACTCATTTAGCGCATTGTGTTGTGAGCACGACAACAAGCATCGGCACCTCATCGGCGCAACACTTCCTCATCACCTTCCTCACTAATATTTGCATGGATACCTTCACAGTGGGGTCACAGATGTTGGATATAGCGTATCTGCACAACTTTTTCACCAATTTAAATTTTTCTTTT
>APFE030408749.1:1696-18780 GCA_000404065.3 Pinus taeda
AGTTCGAATCAAGACTATTGATGAGTTTCAAACTCCTCTCATTTTGAATGGCCACCGATTGAAAATTTATCATAAGCCACTCTCAAAAGAGGACTTTGTCAAAATATTTCAAGAAAATTCTGCAATGAGGCTAGTGGAGAAGAATTCTTCTCCTCCATTAGCCTAATCTTTGTTTCTTTCTGAATTGAAAAAAAAAAAAAAAATGGGTATAAGCCTGAAAACCAATCTCAGATTGGCGGTCTTATACAGAAAATATGGAGTGAAAATCAGGGACACCTGACACTCTATATTTTCCAAAAAAAAATCTCTCTCTCTTTCCATCCTCACTCCATCTTCATTTCACTTCACTTCATCATTTTTCATCTCCATTTCACTTCATTCCATTTCATTTTTTAACTTCACTCCATTCACTCCATCTCATACCATCAATAAAAGTCTGTTTCAGGACTATTTCCATTCAGTTAGTCTTTTCCTAACTAACTTTGTGCAGTTAAAAGGGAGATGTCTTAGTTTCCGCAGCTGGAAACTGTTTCCGCAGCTCGTACCAGTTTCCGCAGCCAGAAATGATTATGTCTCTACAGTTAGCAGCACTCTGTTTTCAAGGGAAAATCTCAGTCAAAGGTTAACATCATCATCACCAAAGGCAGCAAGGATATGAGGCACCTGCAGGATCAAAAAGCAATAATGGATCAGCAACCTTAATCAACAAATGGCAAACTCATGAAGGTATGATCAGAATCTTTTCCAAACAACAATTTAATGTCATTTTATGCATAGTTATTAAATCGTGGAAAGAGCCATTAAATGCAATGATTCGGCAAGATCATCCCACTCCTCCTCCACGATAATACTTCATCCACCTCATACCCTTCTAACGGTCCCATAATATCTCTTAATTCAAACTCGAAATGGGACTGCGCTTTCATTTATTGGCCGTACGAAAAAGTGACCTATTATACTACGTCTCTTCTACACCATGATTTCCGCGGCCAATATTGAGACGTGTGCGTAAGCCACCCGGCTCTAAAGGATTCGGCCGTTATTCCATCCATTTATCACTCCATTTCTGCACGCATTGAACTCATTTCTCGTGTTTGTCTTCTACTCCCTCGTACTCACACCATTTCCACTTTCATTTCCGTTGCAAACCCCACAGCTCTGTTTCAAACCCCGATTGCAGTTCTTCAATGCGCCTTGCATTATGTTACGGCTACTCCACTTACAGCCGTAATCCACCTGTTTTTCTCGTGAGCATCCACACGCAGTCAAAGCTTCAGTTGAAGTTGAGAGCTGGAGATGGGGAAGCTTCTTAGAGCTGAACTTGAAGGTTCAAAGTATTTAGAAGGGTATCCATAGACGAAGGAAGCATTAAAGAAAGCAAAATGGTTAAAGTTTATTCAAAAATTCAGAGGGTATGATAAGGAGGTAACGAAAGCATTTGCTCGATCCTTCAATGGACACACCGTGGAAGTAGGGGTCCTGAAATTCACAATAACAGAGAACACCATAGCAACAGCAACCATTCTACCTCAGGTGGGAGACAGATGGTTTAAGAATAGAGGGCTGGAAGATCAGGGATGGAAAAACATGCTTAAGAACCCAGGTATGGACACTTCAATGTTCACTAAAGGGATTCTTGTACATGTAATTAAGGAAGAATGGACTGCATTGTTATTACTTGTTCAAAAGTTTATCACACGTGAGGGCCGCTTTGGCACTATGTATATGTACCATGCAAGAATTATGATGAACTTCATGGAAGGCCAAGCCATCAATTTACCCTACTTGCTGTTAGCAAGCCTAAAGAAAATGAGTTCCACTGTCCAAAAGAATGTAGGCCATATTGAACCCCACTTGTATCATCACGGGTTCATTAGAATTCTCATAGAGGATCAATTGAAAAATAATAATGATACATGGGAAAAGTTTTTAGTCAGGAATCATTTCCAAGAAGTAACTGAAGCTTCCGTTAGCAGTTCTCCTAGAATCCCAAAAAGAAGTAGGAGAACGAAAAGAGATGTTGCAGCCCAAGATCCTCCTATTGTAGAAACTCAGGAAACCACTCAAGAAGAAGAGGAAGAGAGAGATAAAACCAAGAAACAGAAAAAGGATAAAGGGAAAATAATTGTTCAAGAATCATGTCCATCACCTGAACCTTCAGTAGAAGAAGACTCTCAAACCTTGGTTGATAGACTATCACAACTTCAAGCTGCTGCCCTCTCAAAGAAGACACAGAAAGAAAAACAGAGTGCCCAGCAAAAGAGCACTAGTGTACAAGTGAGAAGAAGCAGTAGACTTAAAGAAAGAATGAGTGTGACTAAAGAAAAACAATCACATTTCATTGATCTGGGAGAAGGTACACCTAAAAAGGCTCCAACTCAGCTTGACCTTGAGTCCACTCCTCCACGCGAAGAGAGTCCCTTTCAGACAGAACCTCAAACATAATTTGATTTTGAACATAGCCCAAGAAGAACACCTGAAATTGATCCTAACCAGCAGGAGATATACAATTATTTGGAAGCCTTGGAGCAATCAGTTGCAGGTCCAAGCACTATATTGCCTCTTAATGAACAGGTCCAATCTTTAAAACAGGAGGTGTTTGAACTAGAAGTCCTGAACCGGCATATTAAACAAGAAAACGAAGCATTGAAAGAACAAAGCAAGGTGGACAAAATAGTCCATGACAATACCATGCTTCACTTAGGACTCTGGCAGAAGAAGAACAGAAAATTGAAGGGAAAATGTAAGAAACTGAGCAGGGCATTGATCAATTTGAGATTCAGGTGTTTAGTCAAGAAACCAAGGACAATTTTGGTAGCAAGGAGGAAGAAAAGAAGGCTAGATGTTTTGGCAGAAGCATCTGAGCACATGGATTGAAAAACAATGACAAAGTTTTGGTTGCATGAGGACATGCAACACCTTCACAGTGGGGGTATGTTGAGCCTCAAACCTGCACTTCTTTATACATCTTCTCAGCCTCCTTTCCTATTCATTTCCTTCTTTGCCACTCATTCCCTCCATCAAATTGCTCAAATCATTGTATTTTAGGACTTTTTACATGGTTTGCTAATTATGCTAATGACTTTGCTTGGTTTAGAATTTTGGTTCAAAGTGCTGCGTTTCCGCAGCTCACACAGGGTTTCCGCAGCTGATCCCGGTTTCCGCAGCCAACCCCGGATTCCGTAGCTGTTTTATTAAATGATATGTTCCAGGTGTCCTCCGGGAAGAAGAGCCACATGGGCAAGTTCGTGGAACCAAGGACATGGTGTGTGTCCTTCCAGCTCACCCAAACCGGTCATAAAAACCCGTGGTCAACAAGGAGGCAACTACGGTCAACAGAAGTCATTAGCGGTGGCACGGCTCTGCGTGTTCTATTTTAGAGCACGTGAAGAACAAGTGGCATCTTCCTCAGCCACGAAGACAGTGGGAAACATGAATCCAACAGCAAATTGAATGCCCACAACGACCGTTGCCTAAATCCGAGGACGCAGCAAGATTACGTGTTTTTACACAGTTGCTTGAATAGCTTAGTTTTCGTTAAGTTAGTTTGCTTTCCTCTGTTATAGATAAAGCGTCTTTGAACGCTGGATAGTTAGCCGCTGATATGTAATTTTGAACTCCCCACTGTACTTTCTATTTTGATACATAATATATGAGAAGATTTTTTTCCATTTGAGCGTGTAACTGATCATTGAGCCGACTGGAGTAGACAGAGGCCCCCTGTTTACTGAAGGCCTGTATAGTACTCTTTAATTTCCTGCATTTCTTTTTCTCATTTTATGTATAATAGTTGTACAGAATGCCTTTGATTGCTGTGTTTTGATCATGTACAATAGCTGTATATAAATTTTGAATTCTGCTTATTTATATTTCTGCACTTTTCCATGACTGATCAGTGTGTTATGCAGGTTTCTTAGGCGTGCCCAGGACAGTTTCTTTCTTTTCTTTTTCACAACTAGTGACACTTGTGATCATCTTGTCTATGTTGCTGACCTTCCTTGTTTTGCAGCCTTTATTTCCTTACTATCATTTCTTTAATTTGCATAGTTGCTTTCTTCTTTTAGACATCAAGTTGTTTACCTATTTATGGTTTCTTCTCCATAATTTAATATCTTCATTGAGGACCAAAATATCACTTAGCACAGCTTGGTTTAGTTGTTCAAGAACTCACAATTGCTTGGCTTATTTTTAACTGTTTCTCACATGATATATTCAGTTAAAAGACAAGAGGTTAAGAAGAAGTTAAAGGATTTGTGACTAGTCTTTCTTTTATGTAGATTTACTTCAGTTTCACATTGCTTAGTTTTTATTTTTAGCTAGATTTGACATAGATTTCATCTTCATTTTCTTGCAGCAGCAGAGATACTGGGCCAATGTCATTAGTCTTTTATTTGATGCCTTTATTTTCCTTTAAAAGTTGATTTCATTTCAATTGTTGTTCAAGCTTTCTTGTAGAATACTTTTAAGTTATACGAAATCATTTAAAGCTCATCACAATCTCACACACTTCACTTGCTTTATTTCATTTCCATCACATCACAGTAGGAGAGATATACTTGAAAACAAACTTAAAAAGTTAAAAACGACAAAAGCTTAAGAAATAGTTGCCTAAGTACATACATTACACCTCACTTCATCAGCTTACGAGCCCCGGGTTGACATTTAAAAGTTGCAATTTAGACATCACTAAATTGACCAAACACGGCGTACACCCACAACGGCCCGAAATCGTGCCAAATTTCCTCAAGTTGCTTGTGAAACCCCTCAAATCAACAGGTAGGCTCTATATCATAGTTTTCTCATCAAATTTTATGAATGCTATGGTGGTTCATGGCTATGTATAATTGCAACAAAACTCATAAAACCAACCACAAGAAAATACCAAAAGCCATTGTTGCTAGGGTTGCATAATTGTGGTGTTGATGCCAAGGTTCCATTTTCACCCATCATTTTTCCCTTGCTTTCCATTTTTCCCTATCCCCCCTTTCTTATTTTTCCTGTTATCCCTACCCTAAAACACTACCAAACCCTATTCCCTATCCCCTACTCTTATTTGTCAACGTAACACCCCAAAACCCTACCTTATCAAGACCCCAAAACCCTACCTTATCAAATACCCAAACCCCTACATATCCCTAAACAAACTTCTCCCCACAACCCATATTCCCATCATATTATTCCCCTCCCAATACTCCTTGTTTTCATTGTTCCCCTTGGTGGCAGATATCACAAAAACACCTAGTTTCACACCATCATCAAAGGGTAGCCCAAGTATAGTACACACAACAGTCATGGCATCTGAGCATTCATTAGAGTATGAGATGGAGACACAAAGTGATTCATCCTCGGAAGAACAGGCTCCCAAGAGACATCACAAGAGTGGAAAACATGTTAGGGATGAGCCAACCACCCTCACAGAACTGCAGGCCTGCCCTCTTGCTATGTCATGCTTCCAGCATCTATCATGTTTTGAATTTTTTCAAAGGGTGGCTAATGTTAGAGTGCATCATGAGTTGGCCCGTCTTTTTGTGCTTCATCTACATGGAGGTCATTCTATCTTGGTCGGGGTCACCTTCACATTGACACCCGAAACTATCTCAGTGGCAATCGGCATACCAAATGTTGGAGAACAGTGGCACAAGAAAAAGAAGGTGGATACGCAACACTATGAGCCTGACATTAAGGCCATATTCTTGAGGCAGCTCACAAGAGTCTTTCCATTCAGATATTTGAAAGATGAATATGCTCCACTCATGAAATTGATCATGAAGTACTTCAGCTGTGAGGGGACGTTCTCTCGTCTATATGCCTATCACATCAGGTTTCTCATGCACTTTACCAGGGTGCGAATGATGAACCTCCTATTTTTCATTTGCAGGAACATAGAGAGGATGAACACCTTCATGCAGCATAAGACCCCTCAGCAGCAACTTAACAGCGTTGATCACTTTGCTCTTATCTGGATTTTGGTGGATCCTCAGTTGGGATTGCAGGGCATTGCTTGGGAGGACTTCATCTCCCATGACCTCTTCAGCACTTCACAAGTATTATCAGAGGTAGAGTGTGAGATAGGTGGTCCTTCTCATCAGTATGAGCTCCATGAGACCACTACTATGCCAGTATTCGTTACATATCAAAGAGGCAGTAGGCACTTGTTTGCAGTAGAAAAGCGAGTGTTATCTCCACACGGGGGGGAAGGGGCCTCGCTTCTGGCATCAAATACACAAGTACAGGACAAGGACAAGAGGCCCATGCATGACGAGGGGCCATCAAGTGAACAGGAGGCCGGCTTCATCCTCATTCAGGATGATGATGTAGATGTGGAGAGTTCCAAACTTAGGATGACCATCCAGGAGCAGAACACGGAGATCCAAGACTTGTCACTCAATTTGGAGAGGGAAAATGGATCATCAGGTATTTGGAGTAGAGGAAAAAATAGCTTGAGCACCAGTATGAGATCACGGAGCTGCAAAGCATCCGTGAGAATCGACAAGCTGCCCAACAAAGGAGGATCGAGCTCACTACCTTGGAGCAAGAGATTAACAATGACCGTGAGTCTTGGCTCGAGCAGATCAACATCTACCTTGAGAGACTTCTGTAGAAGGCTGACAAAGACAAAACCATACTGAGGAGGATGGTTTATCATTACAGGGCACGGAACATGAGTTCAAAGGCTCGGATAAGGAGCTTGAAGGCAAAATTGAGCAAAGCAACAAAGAGACGGAAGAGGCAAAAAGAGCAAGATCGGCTTCAAATCTTGGCTAAAGCCTCTATGGCCCAGCATAGTGCCTCTTAGAGAACCTCCAGCCCAAATTTCAAGAAATTTGGGGCAATTTTGGTCACATGGCAAAATTTTGGTCACAACACAGGTTTTTTCTCCCTGTGTGTCACGCCACTGGCGCGGCGCTTAGGATTGGGAGCTCCAAATTGGAAATGGCTTGCATTTTTGGATTCAGCATGCAAAATCACGACTACTTGTGCTTGGACAAGAAATTTGGGCATGATTTTAGTCTCCAGGAGGTCAAAAACACCCAAACAATGACCTCTCTGCCCCTAATTTAACACACAGGAAGCAGTCTTGGGATAATGAAGATTTGGAGGGGCAAATGAGCACCAAATTCAGAAATTCCACTTGGGTTGGAAAGTAGATAGGCCAGGATTTCCAACAAGCACACTTGGGCACATTTTGGACTCCTACAGGTACCTCAAAACAACCTCCAAATTTGCACGGCGCATATAGAATTGGGCGCGGCGCATATAGAGAAAAAGGCCCAATTCACCTCCGTTTCGCGAAATTTCGATTCGCGAATTTCTCCAAGTGGGCCCGCTCATCCACATTTCACTTTTTTCAGCAAATAAGGCAAAATTTAAAGAGTTTGGCTTCTATCCAAGTGGCAAAGTAAGGCAAACGGTCACCCAAGCCATTTGTCATTTTTGTAACGCTGCACCTGTAGCTAATGGTTGGCTTTCCATCTCCATTTTGTAATGATTTGAGAAACTCCCCAACTCTTGGTCGTTCTATCTCCTCATGGCATGTTCTATTTATTGTATGCAAACTATATTCAAATTGTTGGTTGGCTTGTAATTTCTGGGAGACTGTGGGAAAGAAACTATGTTTCTTCATTGTATATTTGGACAGAGGATTAATGAAAGGCAGCGGCTCTGTTTCATGAGATTCATGTGGTTGTGAGTGTAGCAAATGTGTCTCTTATGTTTCATATGTATTTCGTTATGTTTCACAGTTCATTTCATATTCATTTCTAGTGAAGTTTTCTAAGTTAGATAAGGTAGAATTCATTTTTATTGCTCTTCCTATGGGAAAATTTCATGTTCAGTGTTCTTCTTCTGTTGAAAAGGATTCATGTTGTCCATGCCCTTTTCATACTCCTAATCAATCTTTCCATTCCACATTATTTCAAACCTAAATTGCGGGACTTTCAGCCTGTCTTGCCTCACGAAGTAATCTGTGCCTTTTTGTTAAATTCTCTGCTCATTGTTGTCCGTTGGTCCCATACCATCCCAGAAACTCAGTCATTCATAAAAAATTGCTTCTTGTATCCATAATTACTTACTAGCCTAAGATCAATATTTCACTGTAAGTCATCTCAGATCATATCGTTTACTTATTCGCTGAGCGTGACTCGGAGAGATCCCTCTCCTGTTCTGGTAGGGCTAGCTACCAGACTGAGTGTGGTTTGTGGTTACCCCAAATTTTTCCTTCCTTCAGCCTAAGGCAGATTTGGGTGCTAACAATGTACAAAGAACCATTACGGATGATAGAACATGAAAAACTATAAATGAAAGCGCAAAATGACTTTCATGCGTGAGAAAATGGGCATGCAAACAAGGAGGACGTGCTTTCAGAGCATGAAGGGGCATGCAGGGTCATTCAGATCTTTGCAATGTGCTAATGCGCTCAAGCAAGAGGAAAAATTCATCTAGGGTGCATTGGTGCACCCTGAAGGGTTGAAGAGATGGAATGATGGGACTTCAGGTCTTCCCTATACGCTCATGCACTCAAGGAGTCAAGAAAGGTAAGTTGTCGCACTCCGAAGGTGCGAAGGAAGAGGTTAACAAGGCTTTGGGTCTTCACAATGCGCCCATGTGCTTAAGGAAAAGGAGGGCACATTTTCGCATGTTGAAGGGTTGAATGGAGATGCTTCGTGTCTTCATGATTCTCTCACACGCTCAAGAGAGGGTGAAGTTCTTCGTGGTGAAGAACTGTGCTCTAGCGGAAAACTTGATCAAACCGAGCACATTTTTCGAGACTGATCGGGCTTCGAGCTCAAGAAGTGTGCTCTACCTGTTGGAAGCTCAGGAACAAGTTTGAACAATAAGATTTGATGAGAATAGGAGGAAAAGAAATATCTACAAGGCTTTATAGTTGTTGTCGTGTCCATGGCGGAAGATGAATGAATATTTTTTACATGTAGCAGCAGATTAACACTTGCAACATGAAGATTCAACTTCAACACTAGCAAACGAACTGAAAAACAAAGGTTAGACAACAATAAAAGAATATTTTGTAGTGAAATCATGAAATGCAATGAAATATAAAACATGCAAAACTTACTTGTTGCACTGGTTGATGAAGAGATTCTTGATTCCCAGTTGCGCACCCAACTCAGGTGGAATGGTAATGCAAGAATAATGATTAACCGAGTTGATTTAAAGAAACTAACATGCAAAATTGATTCATGCATTAGTGCCACTTGTCATCGCATGAGAGGGTTAGTTAAAGAAGTTAAGTGGGCTCCTATTTTCTAGGAGTGCACTGACATGCAACAAGGTTGGCTCATGCATGCATCTAGAAAGGGTGCATGTCTACGACACAAAGAAGTGCACTCATGGAGGACGCATCTATTTAGCATGAACGAGTGCACTCAAGGAGGGCGCACTCCTTCAAGAGTGCACTCAAGTTGAGCGCATGTCTTCACCAACTTAAAGTGCATTTTTTCTTTTTAAGTGTTTTTATTGCTTTTGTTTTCTTTTTCGTGCTTTTCAGTGTTTTTTGAGTGTATGCATGGTGATAAGGAAATTTTCTAAGTCGAGAAAGATCATGAGTTCACCTAACCAAGAACTAACTAACTCAAATGCTTCTAATGGTTAAGTGATTATGCTTAGGAAATATTAACTTAGGAGGATGCGATGCTAGGAGAAAAGACATAGATAACAAATCAAACAACATGACGACTCAAGGGGGCTTGAAATGACAGTTATCGTAGGCTCTAAAATTGATATAGGCAAAAAATATTGCAGGGTTGTTGTCACAGTTAAAACACTTGGAAACACACTAGAAGAACCCTAGCTTCTCTTAAATGGTTTCATTGTAAGCACAAAATTTCTTCCAGAAGTATTGATTCAGTTAGTGGGTTACCTTTTCTCCCCATTCTCACACAGTTAAAGATATAATCTTCCCAAGTTTCTTTACTTGGAAAAACACAACATATAACAATCCATATAATTTTCTTGACGATGTAAGTAATGGTAATATAGTATCGTGAAATAAAAAAATCAGAGTTTGAGTTTTACATATTTGGCATTGCTCCATTACCAGTAGGTATAGGCAGTACCCCGACAAGGACGCTTCAAGAATGCAAACGTTGCTTCGTTGTCAACGAGCCTAGATAGTACCCCTACAAAGTCACTTGCTTCATTTCCCTGTGCAGGAATCCTTTCTCTTCTTTCACCCTTTATTTTCTTTTCTTTTCATAGGACTATGCATAGGAACTTATTATTTTTCACAGGAAAAAGAGGGATCCCAACTTATTGAGAGCAGAGGAGGTTGATTAAACATGAAATATTAAACATGCAAAACTTACTTGTTTCACTAGTTGATGAAGAGATTCTTGATTCCCAATGGTGCACCCAACTCATGTGGAATGGTTATGCAAGAAGAATGATTAACTGAGTTTCTTTAAAGAAATTAGCATGCAAAATTGATTCATGCATGAGTGCCACTTGTCATCGCATGAGAGGGTTAGTTAAAGAAGTTAAGTGGGCTCCTATTTTCTAGGCATGCACCCACATGCAACAAGGTTATCTCATGCATGCATATAGAAAGGGTGTGTGTCTTTGACACGAAGAAGTGATCTCATGGAAGGTGCATCTATTTAGCATGAAGGAGTGCACTCAAGGAGGGCGCACTCCTTCGAGCCAAAGGAGTGCGCTCAAGTTGAGCGCATGTTTCACCAACTTAAAGTGCACTTTTGTTTTTTAAGTGTTTTTCTTGCTTCTTCTTTTTTCATGCTTTTGAGTGTTTTTTGAGTGTGTGCATGGTGATAAGGAAAGTTTCTAAGTCGATAAAGATCATGAGTTCACATAACCAAGAACTAACTAACTCAATGCTTCTAATGGTTAAGTGATGATGCGAAGGAAACATTAACTTAGGAGGATGCAATGCTAGGAGAAAACACATAAATAAAAAATCAAACATGATGACTCAAGGGGCTTGAAACGATAGTTATCGTAGGCTCTAAAATTGATACAGGTAAAAAATTTGGAAGGTTGTTGTCATAGGGAAAACACACTACAACACACTGGGAAAACCTTAGCTTCTCTTAAATGGTTTCATTATAAGAACAAAGTTTCATCCGAAAGTATTGATTCAGCTAGTGGGTTACCTTTTCTCCCCTTTCTCACCCATTTAAAGATATAGTCTTCCCAAGTTCCTTTACTTGGAAAAACTTAACATATGACAATCCATATCGTTTTCTTGTCAATGTAAATAATGGTAATATAGTATGCTGAAATAAAACAATCAGAGTGTGAGTTTTACATCTTTGGCGTTACTCTACTGCCAGCAGTCTTAGACAGTACCTCGACGAAGATGCTTCAAGAACGCAAATGTTGCTTCACTATCAATGAGCCTAGATAGTACCCCGACGAAGTGCACTGGAATCATTTCTCTTCTTTCACCCTTTATTTCTTGTCTTTTCATAGGACTATGCATTGGAACTTATTATTTTTCACGGGCAGAAGAGGGATTCCAACTTATTGAGAGCAGAGGAGGTTCCTCCTTTAGAGATAGGTTTTAGACCTTTGATTCTTTGATCACTAAAATTTTTCCCCATATATTACTTGAGACAAATAAATAACCAAGAACACATCATTCATAACAGGACCGAGCATAGGAATGGGAATCCTAAATAAATGTTGGTTTCATGGTTTATTCACATTTTCCCATCTAAAGGATCATATTTTCCATCAAAAAATCATCGATCAAAAGTGGTAAACCAAATCAAGGAAGAAGGTAACAGATAAGCCAAGGGTTGAAAATTACTACAACTTTCCATTCACAAAAGATTAGCCAGTCATCTTAAAGCTCCAAATCGACTTTATTCAAAGATAAAGAAAACCAAAAGAATAAAATTGAAATATGAAACATGAAGATACACGGCAAACATGCAGCACATATAACTAAATGCAACCTATCTACTCTAAATCAAACAATTGGGAGTCAGGTCATGTAAAGTGAAATTTCCAATGCAGCAATAGAAGTTGCTTCCAACCATTAGACCATTAAATGATCATGAAGGATCAAAACAAAAAGTAGTGCAATGAACAAAAGAAACTGTAAAAACATCTTCACTGACGAATGAAAACAGGAAGTGCAATCAGATCAGTGAATTACACTCAGCTGCTCTACCACACAATAGACTACACAACAATAGAAATGACCCATTCCATGACCATAAAAGATTTTAATAAGACCCTGCAAGTACAAGCCAGGAGATATGGGTACAAACTAAAAGAGACTTATAATGAGTCTGCAATAGGATCATGGAAACAACCTTTTGGGAAATATAAACAAGAAAAAATGAACAAGTACAGATCCATGTCATAAGAAATATTATCAGGTTGTCCACAATCTGATTTTTCATGCACATGAGATTCTTGGATGTATTATGAAAAATATTTATTGCAAATTACAAATTTTCTTGAAATAGGAAGCAACGGTGGAAGATCAACAATCAAATTAAATTTCCTCCCCTGGGGGTTGAAGAATTTTATGTGAAGAAAATATTCATCCCTCAAGAGAAAGTCAACATCCCATGCGATGACCTAAATGATAAAACTATGCAAAATAATTATAAACTAACCGAACTCACAACTATCATCATGGTGACAGGAACCTGACATAACCATCAGCGCATGTTGAAGTGTCCTACTCACCTTAATTATCTTTGAATCTTGACAATATTGATAATCAATCTAGGAAAATACAATCAGTTGCTTATCAAAACAATATTTGTTACCCAAATCATGAGATTCAGAAGAAGATAGTTTTTCAAGATTACTGCAAAAATCTTCAATGATAAGCATATCATTTTCTTGATCAAACAGAGATATACCTAAAAGAGGGTGGTCGATAATCATCTCAAACTCCATTTGAAATTGCTGCAAATCCAAATCTTCATGTAAGAACAAAGAGACATCCATTATATTGAGCGTGTATATATAATTCACCTCAAATACCTCAACGTTCTTATGCCCATATAACCAACAATACATGGTTATCAAGCACTGGTATACATCTCTGATAATCTTTGTTGAATACACTGCAGATGGGCGATTATGAAAATTGCAAGCCTCTCGACATCATGATTTGATAGCATCGCCTGTGTTGAGGGTATCCCATCTCATGTACAAGTTTTTATCTGCATATTCATTAGGATTTAGCATCTTATAATATGATTGCATAGCTTCACCAAAATAGGTGGCGAGCTGACCACCACTCTCACTGCGCAGCACAAGGTGTGATTCATCCATATGTGTAATGATCCATTCAATCACTTTCGCACATGGAATCACCGGGAATCTGCATGCGATCCTTTTCATTCTAGACTTATTGATATTGATGTATACGTGAAAATCTTCCAATTCCTCAGCAAATCTTTCATGCATGAATGTGTTGTAAATCTTTCTCTATGTGACCTCTATATCCTTATCAATAAAGCAGTTTGCATCTGCATATATGGGAATATCTAGATTTATAACTTCTACTGGTTCATTAGCACTTACTTCTGAATTTTATTTGGAGATCACTTTATGAGGCGACATGGCTCCAACAAATGACGACAAGGTCATAATATTTGTAGCATGGACACCCGTTTGGGGCAACACACTCACGGTGACAATCTCAACTTAAAACAACCTAATTATGCAGCAATAGTTGTAATCATGTACAAGGAACCATTATGGATAATCAGTGAACCAGCGTGTATTCAAAACATCTACTTTGTTATCTTGTTTTGTTATTAGCCAATTTTTTCCTAGCAAAATAGAGTGAACGGACCTTGGTATTGATGATTGTATAATACTAAGTGCATTAGTGATTTCACATTTGTCAATTGAACTCATATTATCTGATATAAATGAACTGTGTTTTCAATCTGTGTGGGGAAGAAGTGTTGTGTGGGAATACAGATATGCGGACCATAGTACATATAAATTAATTAAGTAGTATTTTATGACATGAAAAGTTTAGTTTATGTGTGCATCAGATGCAATATAATTATACTTGATTGATTGTATTAGATAAATCATGTGCAAAATTAAACAAGGTATACAGGTAAAAGCATAAAGCATATCGTCATAAACTTTTGCAAATACATTATTTCAGAGAAATTGACAAAATCGGCAAACAAATTCAGAATTAGAATAGAGTGATCACTATTTGTGCTTGGAAAGTCTTTAACAGTAACGAAAATCACAAAGCATATCCTCGAAAACTTTTGTAAAAAAATTATTTAACGTAACTTCACAAATTTGGTAAAGAAATTCATAATTAGAACATAATGGTCATTGTTTGTGCCTGAAAATTCTTTAAAAGTAACAATAACAGTTAGAGTAACAAGATCCATATAATCATAGTTATGACTAAAATAAACATCAAAGATGTAATAGATTTCTGACAGCAAAATTGTTATTGAATATTCATTTTCATTTCGATCAACAAGAGAACATTAGATACAATATAAAAGATCAAATTTTAATGTTGACAACTTATGCAAAACATCATCTCGGAATTGTCCACAAAATTGGTGAACAACCTCAAAATGTGCACAAAGTAATCAACCTTGAACAGTAATAAATACAATTGCAGTAACAAGAATACTACATAGCTATCATCATAGTTATGATTAAAATAAATACTACAAATGAAACAAATATATTAGATCCAAAGCTATTGTTTAATGTTCATTTTCATTGTCATCAATTATATAACATTATATGTAATATAAAAGCACAAAGTATATGCTCCAAAACGTGTCTTCAATCAATTTTTTTTACAACGATAAAGAATTCAATTATAGAAAATTGAATATAGTATAAAAGCTCGAAGAAAATTCTCCAAAACTTGTGTTCAATTAATGTATTTGGTCAATGCCACATAATTAAGACATATGCAAGATCTTATGAAAAACATTTCTTGAGAACCTTTATAAAATTGTTAAACATATTCACAATCGAAACAGAGTAATCAGAAATGCCACCAGAATTTAATACAATATTTGCAACCCCTATTTTACCGTGATCACTATTTTTTTATTCTTGAGGTTGCTTATATCCATAATGAGACTTTTATGATAGCCCATATCGCTAGCTTATTCACTACGACCATTTCTCTTTTCTTCGTCTCTTTAACTTTCCACACCTGCATTTTGAAAAATAGAAACAATTGTTCTATAATGAATTAAATATGTATAATAAATAATAAGTTAACTTTGAAACAAACCTATCTAGAAAAAGGAAGGCATGTGCAAATGGAAGTTTTTATGTAACTGAATTTACATTTTCGATATTAAACCACTTCAAAAGTTTTTGTGTAGAGAATAATGTTTGATTCCTAAAGCACTTATCAAAATATTTATATTTAAACACAAAAGTAAATGAATTTGTCTCAATGAAGACTAAAATTAGGCTTCCATGAACCACAATATGAAAAAAGGTACCTACAAAGAAAAGCAAGAAACTGCATCCAAAATTTAGCGTAGTTCATGATAACATATCTAACAAACCTAAACATTAATCATTAGTAAATAGGAAAACAAATGTTCCAAGATTTAAGAACACTCACGGTATGTATTTAAAGCATAGAAGACCCAAGGGTTAGCTCAACCGGTCGAGTCCCCATTGTTAAGTACCTCACCGATCAGGAGGTCACAAGGTCAATTCTCCTCGATGCCCTTGGGGTTAGGCCATGCTAGTCGGCCAAAGGGCTTTAAAAGATTCCCTTCAGGGTTGATCTGCCTAGATTTTCCGTTGATGTATTTAAATCATAGATCCTTATTGTTTAACGGGTGGAAGATTAGCAGTTGTTGGATCCATTCCCTCTCCTCCTAGCCTCCACCCCGCCCCTTCCCCCCGCCTCTCCCTTTTTTCCCCTTTTCCCCTTCTTAGTTCTGGTTGTTTCCTATCTTGTTTTATTCCCTCGGCTGATGTATTGTTTGAATTCCCCTTTGTTCCCCTCCCTTTTGATTTATTATCTATTTTTGCTTAGGTTATGTTCTTTTTAAATATTTCTTTTTAATTCAAATTATTTTATTAAAATTAAGAAGTTTGCTTAAAAACTAGTATATTTAAATTATATAAACCTATTAAAAATATTAATTGTTTAATCCATAATAGTTTTGGTAACTCATCCATTTAAATGAAATCAAAATATAATAAATAAACAAATAATCTACTAAACATTTATATTTTTTCCTAACTTACCCCATAATCCTTCATTTATGTGAATTAAAGGATGTTAATGCATATCAGTTTAAATAAATATATATGGGAAACAAGTTAACCATTATATTAAACTAACTAATTATTTAATCAATAATCTTGAATTTTTCGTGAATTTATCCCATAACAAAAGTTTTTGCATATAATTTATTTAGTTTTCTCATAATAAAAAAATTTTAACCAATATATAGAGTTACATACAGAATTAAATCATTAAATCTAACAAATTAACTTATTAATTAATTAACTAAAATTATTAAACTTCCTCAGGCCTTGATAAGAAGATAATGCATATCGATTAATGGGAAACAAGTTAATCAATTAAATTAAACTAACTAATTATTTAATCAATAAACTTTAATTTTACCTTAATTTTTCACATACAATTTACTTAGTCTGAAATTGAAAAGAATTTTTAATAACTATTAACGGATATAATGAGTTACATATGAATTTAATTAAAATTATTAAATCTAACAGATTAACTAACTAATTAATAAACTTCCACTTCCCTTGATCCGATCAAATTCAACTATAGTCCAGTCAATTATAGTTGTTTCCTGTGGTCAAAATTAGTTGCTTCTTTATGGTCATTTGAAAGAGAGGTCTTGTTTAGTCAATTTAGTGTTCCTAAATTGATGTCATTAATTGTCAACCCGGGGCTCGTACGCTGATGAAGTGAAGGTGTACTATATGTACTTAAGCAACCTCTTAAAGCTTTTTGTCGTTTGGGGTGTTGTTTGTGGTTAATTTATCTTCCTAAGATGGAGTGATGTATTTATAAACAGATGGGTGATGGTGTGTGTAAGGTGAATTCTAACTACTTGCTGAAAAGGAAAACTTGA